>PVLA01010634.1:0-61409 GCA_004027455.1 Hydrochoerus hydrochaeris
TGCTTTACCTGATTTAATATTTCAGTTTTTAGCTTGTCTACAAGGTCCTGAAGATATCTCTTAATGTCAATTAAAGCCATGTCTGATGTTGTGTGTTTGTGGCCCCCAGTCTCCCTTGTTTTTGCTTCTCCTGGATCAGTGCTCTCAGGGTTATGGTCTGGGGTCCTCCTCCTGCATCTCTCTCTCCTATCATGGCCCTGGCTTCCTCTACATGGGTTACAGTGCAGGTCGCAGCCCCCTTCCCTGTTGGCCATGTTTCCTCTGAAGCACACTGGCAAGGGAACTCCACTCTCTCCTCCCGGTCTTGTCACTGAGATGTACGCAGCAGCTGTATTTGCCTGCCCCTCCCCACTGGGCCAGGCAAACTTCATGTGCCTTTACCAGGTTAGTATTTGCTAGGCACAGGGAATCAATTTTGGATGGCTCATTGGGTCCTGACCAGGGGCGTGGCACAGTCCAAGCAAATCCCATGAATCTGTTCTTGGAAGGAAGGAACCAACTGAGGTCACTGTCATTCCCAGTACAGGCTCCTCCTGCCCAATTCCAACATGTCACCCATTTGGTTGTGCCCTTCCTGTGGGGGAGGGTCTCATTTCCAGCACTGACTGTGGATTAATGAAGGTCCCTTCACCAGCTCCACTCTCCATTGGGCTCACCAACCCCTGATTTCAGTGCAGCTGTGCTTCCTGTGAGTGGAAGTGGAATGATTTTGGATGCCTCTGCCAGCTGGTGCAGATTCGGGCCTTTGCAAACCTGGCAGGTCACTGCAAATGAAAACGCTGTGTCCTGTAATTTTTAGCTGTTTCATTTGTAGTCCCAAAATATTTGATGAGCTTTTTATGTTTTAATTTCTTCCTGTGTCAAGAGGATCCATTTCCCTCTGTCTGGGTCTCTCCAGGGTGTTTTATTCTGGCAAATGGGTTGTTTCTCCTGGGAGGCTTTGTATTTTGTTGCTCACTGATCAGCCTTTTCATCCTCTCTCCCACTTATTCCTTTTAGTTATGCCTAAAAGCCTGACTCTCCAATCATGGACAGATTTTATTCTGTATATATATATATATGATTGCCAAATGGTCAACTAATGAAAATGATGCTGAGACTGGTTTTTACAAATACTGTACATATTGTTGTTCATATATAAAAACTTAAAAAGAGAGTTTTTCATTTGTCAAAATTGTGTATTAACCTGGTTCTCCTACATTATCAAAAATTTAGAGATAATTATAACTAAAGGTAGAGGGACTTCAAATTCCATTAGTAAAGGGACCTGAGAGCCAATGAGTTACAATTGCTGTCCCTTAGAAACCGTTTTTAAACTTACCTGTCATCTCTAATGTTAATGATTTGATTATACATGCCGCTTTATACATACTTTGTTTTTATATGCTTTGTTGTTGCTTAGTAGGTACCAAACCCCAAGGCATCATACAGATAAAACCAGTAACAAACATGCCAATTTCCTTTTTTATTCATTTTAGTGGAATCCACCAGATCTTGTACAGAAAAAGGTTATATGATACATATTGAGATCTTAACCAAGAATAATCAGTGGGCCTTAAATGACATCACAGCTCTTCTCTCTCTCCTAAATAAAAAAAATAAAATTACTAAAACAGATACTTCTTCAAAATTGGATGGCATTAAGCATTCTAACAGCACAGAAGGTACTTATGCAATTATAAAAACTAAGTGTGGGAAAGAGGAGCTAAAGATGGCCAATTAGCGAGCAATAAAATACAAAGCCTCTGAGGAGAAACAACTCATATGCCAGAAGAAAACAACCTGGAGATTTTTCCTTTGTCTTTCTGTTTTCCTTCACACCACAGAGCCAGCATCCAGCTCACTTCTGCCCTTTCCTGGTGCCCTCTGAAGTGACTGTGCTGTTTCAAATTGTCCACAGTGTTGTTTTCTCCCTTGGTCTTCCTGGTGCAAGTTCTGCTGAAGATCAGAGGACTCCACACAAGCAAATAAAAGAGTCCAAAGAGACAAAGAAGGATAGAATAGCTCTCCTGGTCCCTTATCCACTTGGTGTTGTTTTCTCCCTTGGTCTTCCTTGTGCGAGTTCTGCTGAGGATCAGAGGACTCCACACAAGCAAAGAAAAGAGTCCAAAGAAACAAATAAGGATAGAATAGCTCTCCTGGTCCTTCATCCACTTGATGAAGAAAGCTGGGGCCAGCTCTCACTCCAGGAACTTACTGGAAGCCTGTATCAGGGGTAAGCTGAACAGAATCTCCACCGTGGGCCCACCCTCCCTCCTGGAACTTAGCAGAAGCCTGTATCAGGCATAGGCTGCCCAGAACCTCCACTGTGGGGCTGCCCTGCCTCCGGGAACTTAGCAGAAGCCTGCATCATGGGTAGGCTGCCCAGAATCTCCACTGTGGGCCCACCCTGCCTTCGGGAACTTAGCTGAAGCCTGCATCAGGGGTAAGCTGCCCAGAATCTCCCCCATGGGCCCGTCCTGCCTCCAGGAACTTAGCAGAAGCCTGTATCAGGCATAGGCTGCCCAGAATCTCCACTGTGGGCCCACCCTACCTCCGGGAGCATAGCAGAAGCATGTATCAGGCATAGGCTGCCCAGAATCTCCACCGTGGGCCCACCCTGCCTTTGGGAACTAAGGGGAAGCCTGCAACAGGGGTAAGCTGCCCAGAATCTCCACTGTGGGCCTGCCCTACCTCCCAGAACTTAGCAGAAGCCTGTATCAGGTGTAGGTTGCCCAGATCCTTGACCCTGGGCACACCCTGCCTCTGGGAACTTAATGGAAGCCTGAATCAGGGGTAGGCTACCCAGAATCTCCACCATGGGCCCACCTTGCCTCCGGGAAATTAGCTGAACTCTGCGTCAGGGGTAGGCTGCCAGGAAGCTCCACTGAGGGCCCACCCGGCCACATGAAACTGAGTGCAAGCCTGCCTCAGGGGGAGGAAGCTCCCCTGTAGGCCTGCCCTGCCACTGGGAACATCGAGGAGGCCCGCCCAAGACTGAAAACTGCCCTGGACTGCTACAGATGGGCCCTTCCTCCCACCTGGAGCATCAGAAGATCTCAGCAGTATCCAGTTAGTGTGAGAAATTTTGGAAATTTGCTCCCAGGTGGAGAACGTTGGACTACACTGGATTGACTGTATCAATGCGGTGAGTATACCCCTAAAATAGAGGTGTACAGTGGATCAATACAGCCAGTAGTAAAAACCTGCTCCAACTAACTTCAAGAATTTGGTGTGTCTGAAAAGAGTGTGTGTGATACCCTCCTACACATGGAAAGCACCAGGCAGAGTGAAAATGTCAAAACAAAAAAGCAAAATGCAATCTCAAACATATAGTTCACCAGAAGCAAGTATAGGAGACATTGAAATAGAGGACCCCAAAATTAACTCACCAGGAATCTCTGAAAAGATAGCCAGTTAAATAAAAAAACAACAGCATCAGGCTATAGAGGAAGTCAAATTAGAAGCAGGCTCCCTTGTAAAGATAGAAATAACAACTTTAGTAAAGGAGTTGTTGAATGCAGCTAAAGAAGAAATAGAGAAAAAAGCACATGAGCATGGGAAACTGATTGAAACTTTGAATGAACAGTATAGAAAAGAAGCAGAATTCATGAAACAAACTCAGAGACATCCAAGAAACAAAAAATTCTATTGAAAGCATGCAAAACCGCCTAAAGGAAGCTGAGGATAGGATTTCGGACCTTGAGGACAGGATCACAGTTAGTGATCAGGAAAGGACAGAACTTTTAAAAATAACAAAGCAGCATGAAATGACAATCCAGAAGCTTCATGATGTGCCAGGAGCAACAATATAAGAAAAATGGGCATTAGTGAAGATATAGGAGTGCAGGCAAAAGACATACATAAGGTTTTTATAGAAATAATAGTAGAAAATTTCCCAAACTTGGGGAAAGAATCTGAGTTGCAGATAAGTGAGGCATATAGAACACCAAACAGTCACAATCAACATAAATCCACACCCAGACACATAATAATTAAGATCTCAGACATACAGCATAAAAACAGAATATTAAAAACTGTAAGAGAAAAGACAGAACTCACCTATCAGGGAAAGCCCATTAGAATCATGGCAGACTTTTCAGCACAAACCCTCAAGTCAAGAAGACCTTGGAGTGAGGTATTTCAAGCCCTGAAAGAAAACAATCTTCAACCCAGACTGATGTACCAAGCAAAAATTTCATTCAACTTTAATGGAGAAACAAGATACTTCCACGACAAAGAACAACTGAAGAAATTCATGTCCACCACACCAACCCTAGAAAGAGTACTGAAGGACATACTAAACAGAGATAAAAATTACCAAAATCCCCAAAAGAACAACAGAAAGAAACCACCAGGTAGGATAAGCAATTAAATAAGAGGAAAAACAAAAAGAAACAACTGGAACATAACATGGCAAAGTAGAGCCAGTACATATCAGTGCTATCCATAAATATAAATGACCTCAATGCAACTATAAAAAGAAATAGATTGACAGAATGGATCAAGAAACAGGACCCCACAATATGCTGTATACAAGAAACAGATCTGACCCAAAAGGAAACTCATAGATTAAAAGTCAAAGGACAGAAAACAGTATTCCATGAAACAGGAACCCGGAAAAAAGCAAGGGTAGGTTTTCTATTTGCAGATAACGTGAACTGCAAACCTAAATATGATTAAAAGAGATAGAGAAGGTCACTACACACTTGTTAGTGCAAAACTTCAAGAGGAAGAACTAACAATTATAAATATATATGTGGCAAATACAGGAACACCCAACTATATAAGACACATACTAATGGACATGAAAAACCAAATACACAAGAACACAATTATAACAGGAGATCTTAACAGCCCATTATCACAAAGAGATCGATCAACTAGAGAAAAATTCAGCAAAGAAATAACAGAACTGAATCATACCTGTGAGCAATTGGGCTTAGTAGATGATTACAGAGTGTTCCACCCAACCACATCAGAATACACATTCTTCTCAACTGCACATGGTACATTCTCCAAAATACACCATATATTATCCCATAAAACATTCTTAAGTAAATGTCCCATGCATAGTATCTGACCATAGTGCATTGAAATTGGAAATTCATGGCAAAAACAATTGAAAAAACCAGCATAAATACGTGGAAATAAAATTACAGCATTTTGAACAACCAGTGGGCTACAGATGAAATTAAAGAAGAATTAAAAGAATACCTAAAATTCAATGAAAATATAGAAACAACATACTTTAATCTGTGGGATGCAATGAAAGCAGTGTTAAGAGGGAAATATATTGAAACTAAAAAAACAATACAAAGAATTAATGAATCAAAAAGCTGGTTTATTGAGAGAATAAACAAAATTGACAAACCCCTAGCTAACCTTATCAAGACAAAGAGAGAAAAAAACCCAAATTCATTCAATAAGACCAGAAAAGGGAGAAATTACTACAGATCCCATGGAAATTCAAAGGTCATGAATACCTACTTTTCAAATCTCTACTCACATAGAGTGGAAAACACAGGAAATGGACAGATTTCTAGAAACATATGAACTACCAAAGCTCAACAAAGAAGATATAGCAATTTTGAGCAACCCATTATCAACTATTTAAATTGAAAATGTAATTAAAAACTTAGCAACAAAGAAATGTCCAGGTCCTGATGGATTCACAGCTGAAATCTACAAGAAATTTAGAGATTTCATTCCAGTACTCCTTAAACTCTTAAACGAAATTGAGAAAAAAGCAATCCTCCCTAAACCATTCCTGGAGCTAAGTATTACCCTGATACAAAAACCAGAGAAAGATGCAAACAAAAAAGAGAACTGTAGGCCAATTTCGCTAATGAACATTGATGCAAAGATTCTCAACAAAATACTGGCAAATAGAATGCAGCAAATCATCAAGAAGTTTATACATCATGACCAAGAATGGTTCATTCCAGGAATGCAGGGATGGTGTAAGATATTCAAATCAATAAATGTAATACACCACATCAACAGAGCCAAAAACAAAAAACACATGGTTATCTCAATAGATGCAGAAAAAGCTTTCGTCAAAGTCCAACACATGTTCATGATAAAAATGCTTCAGAAACTCGGAATACATGGCATCTACCTCAACCTTCTAAAGGCCATCTATGACAAACCAACAGCCAATATTATACTAAATGGACAAAAATTGAAAGCTTTCACTTTAAAATCAGGAGCAAGACAAGGCTGTCCACTCTCACCACTCCTTTTCAACATAGTTCTGGAAACACTAGCCAGGGCAATCAGACAAGGAGAAATAAAAGGAGCAAAGCTAGGAAAGGAATAAGTTAAATTATCACTATTTGCAGATGACATCATACTCTATAGAGAAGACCTAAAAAACTCCATTAAAAGACTGCTAGAGGTAATAAACAAGTTCAGTGGTGTAGCTGGATTCAAAGTCAATGCTCAAAAATCAATAGCATTCCTGTACACAAACAAAAAACTCACTGAGAGAGAAATTATGGAAATATTGCCCTTTACAATAACATGTAAAAAAATGAAATACTTAGGAATCAACCTAACTAAAAATGTAAAAGACCTATATGCTGAAAATTCTACTATGCTGAAAAAGGAGATTAAAGCGGATATTAGAAAATGGAAGAACATTCCTTGCTCTTGGTTAGGAAGAACCAACATTGTGAAAATGGCTATACACCCAAAACTGTTGTACAGATTTAACGCAATCCCAATCAAAATACCATTGACATACCTCAGGGATCTAGAGAATACACTACTGAAATTCATTTGGAAACTGAAGAAACCTAGAATAGCAAAGGCAATTCTAGGCAACAAAAGCAAGGCAGGAGGGATCTCAATTCCTGACTTGAAACAGTACTATAAAGCCACAGTGATCAAATCAGCTTGGTACTGGCAAAGAAATAGACCTGAGGATTAATGGAACAGATTAGAAGATGCAAGCACAACTACAAACACAATCAGCCACCTGATATTTGACAAAGGGGCTAAATATGTCCACTGGAAGAAGGGTAGCCTCTTTAATAAATGGTGTTGGAAAAATTGGCTCTCTACCTGCCGAAGACTGAAACTAGATCCATGCATATCACCATGCACAAAACTAAAGTCTAAATGGATCAAAAACCTCAATATTAAAACAGAAACATGAAATGTACGGGAAGACAAGGTAGGTAGAAGTCTTGGGGACATGGGGTAGGCAGAGAATTCATGAACAAAATGCAAACAGCACGGGAAACACTTCAAAGAATCAACAAATGGGATCTCACATTATTGAAAAATTTCTGCACTTCAAAGGAAATCACCAACAGAGTGAAAAGAAAACCAACAGAGTGGGAAAAATTTTAACCAGCAACCCCTTAGACAAAGGACTTGTGTCCAGAATATATAATTGAAAAACATCAAGCCCCCCAAATTCAAAGACCCTCTCCAAAAATGGGCATCTGAGATGAACACACAGTTCTCACAGAAAGATATACAAATGGCAAATAACGACATGAAGAAATGTTCACCTTCACTGGTCATTCGAGAAATGCAAATTAAAAGAGCACTGAGATTCCACCTTACTCCGGAAAGAATAGCTGCCCCCAAGAAATCAACTGATAACAAATGTTGGCGAGGCTTCAGGGAAAAAGGAACACTGCTCCACTGTTGTTGGGAATTTTAAACTGGTGCAACCATTATGGAAATCAATATGGAGAATTCTCAGAAAACTAGGATTAGAAGCCCCATTCAATTCCGCTATCCCCCTCCTGGGCATTTTCCCCAAAGAACTGAAAAGTTCATATCACAGTGATATATGGGCACCCATGTTCATAGCTGCACAATTTGTGATAGCTAAATCCTGGAAACAACCAAGATGTCCATCAACTGCAGAGTGGATGAAGAAGATGTGGCATTTTTATACAATGGAATATTACTCAGCTATAAAAAAGGATGATCTTGAGGCCTTCATAGGCAAATGGAGATAACTTGAGACTATCCTCATTAGTGAAATAAATAAGAATCATATTTATAAATATCATATTGTGTCTCTAGTGCAAAAAGTAAATAAGAGCTACAAGTGTAATTGCTAATGAAAAAGCAGAGGAAAAGAAAGTGCTCTAAGGGATATAACTGCCTGTATGTTTGAGTGTGTAAAGCAGTTGACCATATTGCTGAATCTATGTTGGATCTTTGAGCAAAACTGTTTGTGGTCTGACTGTTTAAATATTTACTTTATACCCTATAACTTTGTGACTTGAACAACTACATCCAAGATGACAATATGTAATTTACATACTACTGATTTCTTAGTGGGGCTTTTCCTCATTCTCCTTTTTATTTCTTTCTTTTAGAATTCTGTATTATTGCTACCTTTTTTTCTTTTTTTCTTCTGTTTAAATAAAATTTAAAAAATACATAATTTCTATTGTAAAAAAAGAGGAAATAGGAAGCTCTATAAAAGATATAGCTGCATGTATGTTTAGGTATGTGGGATTGATGACCATATTTCTAGGTTCTTGTTGGATTGTTGAACAGATCTGTTTGCACTCTCACTGCTTTAGTGCCTACTTTGTGTGCTTAATCCTGTAAATTGAATAACTATTTCTAAAAGAACAATGTGTAATGTATCAACTAGTGATTTCTTACTATTTGTCTTCTTTTCTCAAAATTCTGTAATATTTCTACCTTTTTTCTTTTTTTTTCTCTTTACATAAATAAAAAAAGAGAAAACAACCTTGAGAGACACAGATAGAGGGAGATGGATCCTGTTGACACAGGAAGAAATTAAAATGTAAGAAACTTGTCAAACACAGTCTCAGGGCTATAATTGGAATAGCTAAAATTACTCGACTTGGCATTTTCACTGTGACCCACCAAGTTTGTGCCTGCCTGAATTTGCAAATTTGTGCTGGCTGGCAGAGCTAAACAAACTCGTTCTCTCTGCCACTCACAGGAGCCAGAACTGCAATGAAGTTGTGGGTGGGTGAGCCCAACAGAGGACAAAGCCTGTGAAGGGACCTTCATTAATCCAGGGTCAGTGCTGGAAATGAGACCGCACCCATGGGAAAGGCATGACCAAAAGTGCAACATGTTGGAATTGGGCAGGAGGAGCCTGAAATGGGAGTGACAGTGACTTCAGTTGGTTGCTTCCTCCCTAGAGCAGATTCATGGGATTTGCTTGGACTGTGTCACACCCCTGACCAGGACCCAATGAGCTGTCCCAAATCAATTCCCTGTGCCTAGCATGCACTAACCTATTGAAGGCACCTGAAGTTTGGCTGGCTGGATAGGGAGGGTCCAGCTTATGCAGCTGCTGCTTAGACCTCAGTGACAAGAGCAGGCAGAAGAGGGTGGAGTTCCCTCACCAGTGTGCTTCAGAGGAACCATGGCCAACAGGGAAGGGGGCTGGGTCGTCCACTCTACATCTGTATGGAAGAAGCTGGGACCATGACAGGAGAGAGAGGCAAGAGGAGTGCCCCAGTCCAGAACACTGAAAGCAATGATCCAGTAGAGGGAGACACAAGGGAGACTGAGTGCAGCAAACATGCAAAATCAGACATGGCTTCAATTGACATTAAGAGATATCTTCAGGACTTTGTAGCCAAGCTCAAAACTGAAATATTGAATCAGGAAAAGCAAGATATAGGTAGAGTAATAAAAGAAATGCTAAGCATCTCTCAGGAAGACATAGATGGAAGAAGGGAGGAACACAAAAAAGGAGAGAAATATTTGAAAAGAATACAAAGAAAATACAGAATACATGAAACAGATTCAAGATTCTACCAGGATATTAAAAACACCATTGAAAGCTGGCAAAACTTCTTAAAAGAAACTAAGGGTAGACTATCAAAACTTGAACACAAGTTTGAAATATGTGATTGTGAAAGGAATGATCTCTAAAAAACAACAAGGAAACAGGCAGTAACAATACAAAGGCTAGAAGATGACAAGAGAATCTACAATTTAAGAATAAGAAACGTGAACAAAGAAGCAGGAATACATACAGGTGAATTACAAAGTCTATTCATGGAAATAATTAAGGAAAACTTCCCAAGCATGGGAAAAGAAAATGACATTTGGTTATGTGAGACATACAGAACTCCAGTCACCTACAACCAAAACAGATCTACACCCAGACATATAATAATCAAGATACCAGTAATTCAATATAAAAACAATATTAAAAGCCATCAGAGAAAAGAAACAGATTGCCTATAAACTTAAGCCTGGGAAGATCATGGCAGACTTCTTAACACAGACCATCAGATCAAGAAGAGCTTGGAGCCAAGTATTCCAAGCCCTGAAAGAAAATAACCTCCAGCCCAGATTGATGTATCCTGCAAAACTGTCACTAGAAATTAATGGAGAAACAAGATGCTTCCATAACAAAGAGTAACTGGGGAAATTTGTGACCACCAATCCAACCCTACAGAGAATAATAAAGGACATTCTAAAGAGAGAAAAAAATACCAGGATTTTAGGAACAATGGCAGAAAGGCCTCAATGAATGTGCCAGGCAGTAGAATGAAAAAGTAGACAAACAAAGGCAGAAAAATAGCATAGTAGAAATGAGGCAGAGAGGGATGACTAGAATCACTAACATAGATGGCCTTGATACACTATATTGTTAATAGTGCACCAGGATTTAAAACCCACATTATTCACATCACTCTGCTTAGATGTATTATATTCTGTTCATGTCATTCTACCTGTACTAGATTTGAGGGTACAGACAGCAATCCCTAAAATAACAGGATATAGTATGGTAGCCATCCTTAATTTCCTTTTAACTTAATCTAAATCTCTGTATAACCTACACTGTTTTACCATGACTGATCGTAATGGAATCTGGTTTGTTGGATCACTATTTTGTATTGATTGATTTGATTCAAAGCTGTTATGATTGATAGTATCAAGTCTGAGAGTAAAAGCAACTGCAGTGAAGATGACAAGATTCACTAGAATATCCATTCTAGTTTGATTATTATCTGCCTTTGAAGTTTTATACTGTCTACAATGTTTTATTTTTACTAATATTTTTATGTACTGCTATATTCAATTATCCTGCTATATTCAATTATGCCTGATGATATAGACAATTCTCTTGGAGATAATAAGAAACAAAACAGGAATCATTGTAGATCACCTTGTACTGTGGTTTTGTACGACTTTTTGGTTTCATGTTTTTATAAGGATTTGTTTTGTTTTGTCTTGCTAGGTTATGTTTTTCTCTCTAATACAGAAAGGATAGAAATACATGAAATACATGTAGAGATTCATGCATGCATAGCTGTTTAAAGTCCCACTGTTTGACTATCTACTTTGTATGCTTTATTTTGTAACTTGAACAACTATTTCTAAGATGAGAATATGTAATTTATTATATAGTGATTTTTTACTGTTTATCTTTTGTTTGACATTCTTTATTATCACTACCCTTCACATGTTTTTTTCCTCTTTAAATAAAAAAACCCCTAAGTGTGTAAATTCCTAATCTTTCTGCTAGTATCTCAATAGCTGTTCAAAATGTTACATGACAGATCAATGACATGTCAGACTCTAAAATTCCCTGGACCTCATCCTTATTCTCCCTATTGTAAGCCATTAATAGCTCCTCATGTTGGAAATCTTTGTTAATAGTACTTGTAATTTTCCTGTTGATTCTTTTTGACCCATGCATACATAATTTTTCTTTCCCTTTTTCTCTTCCAGATTTAAATTCATATACCTACCCCCAAAAAACACCTGATATCTATTCAGCACTATTTAGATAGAAACTCTGCAGAGTATCCCTAACTGCTGATCAATAACTACAACACCCTTTAGCCTACACAAGCCAGATTGGTCATCATGCATTACTCCCTCACAGTAGTTTGTGTGATTTCTTCAGAGAGGGGAATGTTATAGGCAGAATAGTTAGTTAGTTAGAAATATTATAGGCATTCATACAGGGCCAGGCAATCAAAGGAACTAGTGAAGAGGACAAGATACATTGCTGTCTTAGAGGAGATAGACACTACCAGCTGTGGGTCAGACCTCAAGACAAAAGGCAAAAGAAATGCAACCACACCATAAGGATTAATATCAGGAATTGATATTCTAACTGGGTATGCATTACATTGAGGAAGCTAGGAGCCACCATCCCAACTCCCTCTAGGAAGATTCATTGGCCTTTAAGCAATCCCACTTGCTATATGATTCACTTCCCCATTTGTCCCTGATTTGGTCAATTTTACTGGAACAATTAACCTTATTGGTTAATCATGTTCTGTCCCACCTCATGCCCATCTGCCTTTGGAGTTTCCATGTTTTCCCCATTTTGGACCCATTTTATGCTGTGCTTTTACTCTATAAAAGTCCCTAGAAAAGACAGCATCTTTCGCACCCCATTTGGGATCTGTTCTGTCTCTTTCTCAGACAGAAGCTTTCTCTCTCTCAATAAATATGTTCTGCTCCTGACCTCTATTGTTCCGTAAATTCATTCTTCTATTTTAGAGAACATGAACTCATACCAGATATCTAGTAGGTTGACAGTTTCATCCCCATATATCAAAATCACCAACAAAGTTGAAAGACAATCTACGGAATGAGAAAAAATTTAGTCAACTGTCCCTCAAATGACCTCTATCTGAAATGTATAAAGTATTGAAAAAATCTGCCTTCCCCCATTCAAAGACCCAATCTGAAAATGGACATCTGAGATGATTATGTTCTTCTCTGATTAAGAAGTATAAATAGCAAACAAACATATAAAAATTTAATATCAAAAAATTTCAATATCATCAGTCATTTAATGGATGCAAATTAAAAGAGCTCTTAGATTCCTTCTTATTACAGAGAGAATAGCTGTTATCAAGAAATCAAACTAAAAGAAATGCTGGGTGGGCTGTGGGGTAAAAAGAATGCTTCTCCAGTCTTGGAGAAAGTGTAGACTTGTACCACCATTGTGGAAATCAGTGTGAGAATTCCTCAAAAATTAGGACTAGAGATGTTGGAACTCATGGCACTGAACAAGAAAGGAACCTGTTCACCTTCCTGGTAAGCAGCTGTGGCTCAAGCCAGTGCTGGCCAAGCCAGGAAGAGAACCAGAGTCTCCTGAGTTCTGGCCATATTGGAACTCAGGGCTCTGAGCAAGAGAGCTACCTGTCTACCTTCCTGGTAAGCAGCTGTGGTTCGAGCGAGCACAGGGAGAGCCAGGAAGAGAACCAGTCAGCAACTCCCATGAGCCTACTGGTGCATGGGCTTAGACTCAAACATCCCATCCTATCTGCCCCTCCCTATTAGCAACTGGGAGCCAGAGGTCTGAGCATCTCTTGGGAGGATGACCATATGCAATATAGCAAATATGGGGGATTTGTTCTATCTTATGTTTGAAGGCCAATATTGTTATTGTTTTGCTTTGGTCGGATTAATTATTTTGCTCTATTCAATATTCTGCTTTTATTGGTTTTATAGTGTTCTGTTTGTAGTTTTATTTTGCTATATTTGATTGAATGGACAACTATTGTGAAGATAAGAAGATATACTATCGTACCTATTATTGTTATCCTGGTTTCCTGCTCTGAAGTTCTGTACAAATTTCACTGAATTGTATTGATTGGTTTTCTTGTGTCTTGTTGTGTTGTATTTTACTATCTTTAGAATAAAAAAAAATGTGCCATGAAAAAAATTAGGACTAGTGGTGCCATTTGACCCAGCTATTCCCCTTCTGGGTATCTTCACAAATAAATTAAAAACATACAACAGTAATATCTGTGTGAACATGTTCATAACAGCACAATTTTAATAGTCAAATATGAGAAACAACTAAATGCACATGAGGCACGCGATGGATAACAAAAAACATGATATTTTTCCACAGTGGAGTACTACTCAGCTATGAAGCAGGATAAATTTGAGACTTTCATAGGTAAATGGATGCAACTTGAGACCACACATTTAAATGAAATAAATCAGACTCACATATGTAAACATCATATTGTCTTGCTAGTGTAGAAGGTGAAAAAGTAAATAAGATTGAAAAGGTACAATACATATTGTGAAATGGGAAGAAACTGTTGAAAGGGAAATAGAAACAGTGGTGGGGAACAGAAGAGAAGCAGGAAGGAAAATATATATGCAAGATAGCTAAAATAATTGTACTACTAATTGTATTAGCTCATTGAAAGGAGCAGTGAGTGCTCATATTGTGTGACCAATTTTGGATGCTCATGTCTGGTAATCTGAGCAAAGATTTAGAAGATAAAAGTATGCAATATAATAACCATTGTTAATTTCCTTTCATCTTGTTTTGGAATCCTGTGTTATTTTAATTGTTTTTTATTCTCTTTAAAGTAAAAAATATTTTAAAATGGCACTGGTCAGAAAAATCTATGTATCTATGTATCTATCTACCCATCCAAGTAGTCAAGATAGTTGTATCACTAATTTCTATTAGTTAATTAAAAAGAAAGTTTTATTTATATTTTTGATCAATTTTTCATCTATATATCTTATAATATGATCAACTATTTTGAGGATAACCATAAACAATATATTAACTATTGTTTTTCTCCTATCATTTTAGAAATATTGTATCTTTGCTTTTGTTTTTTTCTTTCAAATAAAAAATATTATTGTATATAAAGTTCAAATTTGATATAGTTACAGTTTTTGATCCAACACAGGGCAACAATACCTGAAAAACATGGACTCATGAGTGATAAATAAGTCATTATTAATTATAAGTAGTTGTTATAAATCTACTTAGTTAAAGATAAACATCAGCTAAAACCTTTATGAAAATATCATAATAAAAATTGCATCTTTTAGAAAAGAATCTTCTCAGAAGTCTTTTAACTACTTCTTACATTATTTTTAGCACAGGGGACTTCATTGCAGGTTTGTTGGTTTTATTATGTTTCTTTACTGCCAGGTTACATGGGGTGTTATAACAGTGCCACTTTTTAATATTGGAAAATTTTTGCTAATATCTTAAAAATACATATTTTAAAAGCTAAATAAAAGCAAATCATTAACGTTTAAATAGTATGAAAATATGATAAGATTTATGTTATTTCATTATGTTATTTAATAATATTAATGACAATTTATGAGATTATATTGCAGTTCTAGCACTTCTTAGAGGTTTCTGACATAAAATTAAATCATCACTGGCACACTTCCTCCCTGAAGGAACACCAATTAAATTATTACCATAGAATATTTTAAATACTACTATAGGAAATATTGAGTTGTTCTTATTTATAGAGTGGATACACCCCTGAAGAATTATGCATGATCCTTCTGATTTTCAATGTATAACAGTAAAGTGAAGTATTGTCTTCCATCTAATTATAACACTATTTTGAAGGATAATCCTACTAGGAAAATTTTGTTTATGAAATGTGCTTGCTTCTCATTCCAAATCATGTTTTCTAATGGGAAAAGTTTTAAGACATGCCAGAAAATTTAAGACAAAAAATCTGAATTACAGATCTTCCTACCTTAAGAACCTACCTGTTTATTGACTGTTCAGACTTACCATTGAGCCTTGTGATCTGCCAGTTGGAACTATGACTCATGTTATGTTTTTGTAAAGTCCTGTACATCTATTTGTATGGCACATTTTGTTTTTTACAGTATTGCAGATTTTGCTGATTGTACTGTGAAGTACTGCAGTTTTATGTTCTGACATACATTACAGTACTACATGTAAGAGTCATTCAAATAAAAGCAAAATCATCCAGTTGGAGTTCCTCTGGCCATTTCATTGCTCTGGATAGTATAATGAACTTAATGTATACAATTTCTCATTCAAATAAACAATTTATTTAACAACCTATTCACAAGAGTAGAACTTGGTCATTAAATGGGGAATTTCTATACTATATACTCAGAAAAATAATTTATTCCATTGAACCAGTATAATAAACAACAAAAATTTTGCTCAAAATGTGATAAAGATATCTCGTATTAGAGGAACTTTGTGAGCAACTTTATTCTATAGAATTCACTGTATATTTTATTTTTATTTTTGGCTTTTTCCCCACATGTTGAGTAAATACTGATATAATGTAGATTTGCAACATAGTTTCATTCTTAATTCCAGTGATTGTGTGCTTTCACTATGAATTAGTACCACTTTCACTCCACTCTTTACTTCACATTTTGCAATTGTTGAGATGTTTAGAAATAGTTCTGAGAAAAGTTCTGATGATAAAAGGAAAGTAGGATATAATTAAAATATTTTTTTAAATTTTATTTTAAGAGAAAGAAAAGAAAATTTAAAAATGACAAAATAGAAAAAAAAACAAGAATAAAATAGAATACAGAGTTCAAAAACAATTAACATCATAAAATCACTAGTGGATATATTACATATTGTCAACTTAACCATGGTTGTTAAAGTTACAAAATCAAAGAATAAAAAATGGCTAGACACTCAAATTTTGACAGTACAAACTCATCTTTTCAATGATCTGACAAAAGCTCAGTAATATGGTCATCTATTTTACACACTATAAATATTGTTATATCCTTTAGAGCACTTTCCTTCTCTTTCACTTTTACAATATCTGTTTTATCTATTATACTCTTTGGATACCATTATTCTCTCTATTCTTATCATTTTGTACACTAGAGAGACAATGTGATATTTATTAATGTGAGTCATGTTTATTTCACTAATGAAGATATTCTCAAGTTGCCTCCATTTACCAATAAAGGCCTCTAGATCATCCTTTTTTATAGCTGAGTAGTATTCTATTGCATGAAAATACCACATTTTTTTCATCCACTCTGTGGCTGATGGGCATTTTGGTTGTTTCTAAAATTTAGCTATTACAAATTGTGCTTCTATGAACATAAGTGCACATGTATCACAGTGACATGACTTTTTCAATTTTTCTGGGAAAACAACCAGGAGAGGAATAGCTTGATTGAATGGAACTTCCAATCCTAGTTTTTGAGGAATATCTACACTGATTTCCATAGTGGTTGCACCAGTCTGCACTCCCACCAACAGTGGAGAAGTGTTCATTTTTCCGTGCAACCTTGCCAACATTTGTTTCAGTTGTTTTCTTTTGGAAGCCATTCTTTCCGGGGTGAGATGAAATCTCAATGCTATTTAATTTGCATTTCTTGAATGACCAGTAATGGTGAACATTTCTTCATACATTTTTTTGCCATTTGTATATCTTCATTTGAGAACTGTGTGTTCATTTCCAATGCCCATTTCTGGAAAGGGTCTTTGAAATTGGGGGGCTTGATGTTTTTCAGCTCTTTATATGTTCTGGATATAAGTCCTTTGTCTGAGGGAATTGTAGGCTAAAATTCTTTCCCATTCTGTGGGTTTTCTTTTCACTTTGTTGGTGATTTTTTGAAGTGCAAAAACTTTTTAGTAATAAGAGATCCCACTTGTTGATTATTTGAAGTATTTCCTGTGCAGTTTGAATTTTATTCATGAATTCACTCCCTACTCCTATGTCTCCAAGATTTTTACCTACTTTGTCGTCCAGTAGATTTAGTGTTACTGTTTTTATATTTAGATCCTTGATGCATTTTGACTTTAGTTTAGTGTATGTTGATAGGCATGGGTCTATTTTCAATCTTTTGCATGTGGAAAGCCAATTTTTCCAACACCGCTTATTAAAGAGGCTATCTTCTTTCCAGTGAATATTTTTAGCCATTTTGTCAAATATAAGGTGGCTGAGTGTCTTTGTAGTAGCACTTGCATCTTCTAATCTGTTTCATTGATCCTCAGGTCTATTTCTTTGCCAGTACCATGCTGATTTTATTACTGTGGCTTTGTATCTATGTTCAAGTCTAGAATTGCGATGCCTCCTGTCTTGCTTTTGTTGCCCAACATTGCCTTTGCTATTATAGGTTTATTTGGTTTCCAAATGAATTTTAGGAATATTTTCTATAGAGCTGTAATGTATTCTAATGGTATTTTGATTTGGGATTGCATTGAATCTGTATAACAGCTTTGGGAGTATGACCATTTTCACATTGTTGGTTCTTCCTAACCAAGAGCAAGGAATATCCTTCCATTTTCTAATATCCTCTTCAATCTCCTTTTTAAGAGTAGTATAATTTTCAGCATATAGTTCTTTCACATTCTTGGCTAGGATGATTCCTAGTTATTTCATTTTAGATGCTATTGTTAAAGGTGATATTTCCATAATTTCTCTCTTGGTGAGTTTTTTGTTTATGTACAGGAATGCTGTTGATTTTGGAATGGTGACTTTGTATCAAGCCATGCTACTGAATTTATTACCTCTAGTAGTCTTTTAAGGGTGTTTTGGGGGTCTTCTTTGTAGAGTATTATGTCATCTACAAATAATGATAATTTAACTTCTTTTCCTATTTTTATACCATTTCTTTATCCCTCTTGTCTGATTGTGTTGGCTAGTATTTCCAGAACAATATTGAATAGGGGTGGTGATACTGGATATCCTTGTCATGTTCCTGATTTTAGAGTGAAGGCTTTAAGTTTTTGTCCATTTAGTATAATGTTGGCTGTTGGTTTGTCATAGATGGCCTTTATAAGGTTGAGGTAGATACCGTCTATTCTGAGTTTCTGTAGGGTTTTTATCATGAACACGTGTTGGGCTTTATTGAAAGCTTTTTCTGCATCCATTGATATGATCATGTTACTATTATTTTTGGCTCTGTTAATGTGGTGTATTACATTTATTGATTTGCATATGTTGAACCATCCCTGCATTCCTGGAATAAATCCCACTTGGTCATGGTGTATAATCTTCTTAATGATTTGCAGCATTCTATTTGCCAGTGTTTTATTGAGAATCTTTGCATCAATGTTCGTTAGTGAGATTGGTCTATGGTACTCCTTTTTGATTGGGTCATTCTCTGGTTTTGGTATCAGAGTGATACTTGCCTCCTACAAGGAGTTAGGGAGGACTGCTTCTCTTTGAATTTCAATTTCATTGAAGAGTTTAAGTAGTATTGGCATTAAATCTTCTCTAAATTTTTTATAGAATTCAGCTGTGAATCCATCAGGACCTGGGCTTTTCTTTGATGGTAAGTTTTAATTACATTTTCATCTTCAATAGCTGATATTGGGTTATTCCTAATTGCTATATCTTTTTGTTTGAGCTTTGGTAGTTCATATGTTCCTAGAAATCTGTCCATTTCCTCTGTGTTTTCCACCCTATGTGAGTAGATATTTTCAAAGTAGGTGTTCATGATCTTTTAAATTTCCATGGGATCTGTAGTAATTTCTTTCTTTTAAGTCCTTATTGCATGGATTTGAGTTTTTTCTTTCTTTTTCTTGATAAGGTTGGCTAGGGGTTTATCAGTTTTGTTTATTCTCTCAAAAAACCAGCTGTTTGAGTCATTAATTCTTTGTAGTGTTTTTTAAGTTTCAATTGCATTAATTTCTCCTCTAATCTTTTCAGTTTCCTCTATTCTTTAATCTTTGGATTTGACTTGCTCTTCCTTTTCTAGAAGCTTGAGATGTAGCATTAGGTTATTTATATGTGTCCATTCCATTTCCTTGATGTGACTATTTATTGCTATATATTTCCCACTTAGGACTGCTTTCATTGCATCCCATAGGTTATGGTATTTATTTATTTATTTATTTATTTTTTATTTTGAAGGTAGTAGAAATACAACAGAACAAGACAGAACAAATCCAATTGAGACAGTTCAGTGAATGTGGTACAGAACTTCACAGCACATTAGCAGGATAACAGTAATAGGTACTATAGTATATCTTGTTATCTTCACAATAGTTGTCTAGCCAATTAGGTACAGCAATATCAAACCAAAGACAGAACATTATAAAACCCATTGAAAGAGAATATTGAATAGAGTGAGGCAATTCATCATAATGAACCAAAACTGAAAACATTTGCTTTGAAATAGAAGATAGAGGAGACTCCCAATATTTGTTATATTGCATAGAGTCCTCCTCACAAGAGATCAAGAGATGCTCAGAACTCTGTCCCTGGTTTCTAATGGGGGAGGGGGGTTGGGAAGCTTGATAACAAGCTCATGCACTGGTAGGCTCACAGGAGACACTACTGGATCTCCTCCTGGCTCCCACCATGGGAAGGTGCTTACCAAGAGGGTGGAAGAATTGCTTCTTTGTGCAGCTGCTTGGGTTCCACCATGGCCATGGCCGGATCCAGCTTATGGTATGTTGTATCTGCATTTTCATTGTATTATAGATTTTGTTTTATTTCCTCTTTAATTTCATCTGTAACCCACTGCCTATTCAGAATGTCGTTCAATTTTCAAGTATTTTTGCAGGTTTTGCAGGGTCTTTTGCCATTGATTTCCAACTTTACTGCTTCCTGATTATATACTATGCATGGGATAAGTTTTATCTCTTTGCACTTAGTTGAGAAATCTTTATGGGTTAATATATGGTCTATGTTGGAGAAGGTCCCACGTGCAGCTGAGAAGAATGTGTATTCTGATGTGGTTGGGTGAAAAACTCTGTAAACATCCACTAAGCCCATTTGCTCACAGGTATGATTCAGTTCTGTTATTTCTTTGATGACTTGTTGTCTAGTTAACCTATCTCTTTGTGACAGTGGAGTGTTACCTACTCCTATCACAATTGTGTGATTGTGTATTTGGTTTTTCATGTCCATTAGTATTTGTCTTATATAGTTGGGTGCTCCTGTATTTTCTGCATATATATTTATAATTTTTAATTCTTCCTCTTGTATTTTTCCACTTACCAATGTGTAGTGGCCTTCTTTATCTTTTTTATTCCTTTTAGGCTTGAAGTTCACTTTGTCTCAAAACAGAATAGCTACCCTCACTTTTTTCTGGATTCCTGTTGCATGGAATGCAATTTTCCATCCTTTGACTTTTAATCTATGAGCTTCTTTTAGAGTCAGATGTGTTTCTTGTATACAGCAAACTGTGGGATCCTATTTCTTGATCCATTCCACCAACCTGTTTCTTTTGATAGGTGAACTGAGCTCATTTACATTTATGAATGTTACTGATGTGTACTGGCTTGACTTTGCTATGTTGTGCTCCTATTGTTGGTTTCCTGCTTTTTCCCCTTGTTTAATTTCTTGTCCAGCTTTTTCCCCTTGTTTAATTTCTTTCAGTTGTTGTTCTGGAGATTATGGCCATTTCTGTCTCTATCTAGCATGTCTTTCAGTGCTCTTTCTTTAGTTGGTTTGCTGGACATGAATTTCTTCAGTTGTTCTTTGTCATGGGAGTATCTTCTTGTTTCTCCATTAAATTTGAAAGACAGTTTTTCTGGGCACATCACTCTGGGTTGAAAGTTATTTTCTTTTAGGGATTGAAATACTTCACTCCAAGCTCATCTTAACTTAAAGGTTTGAGCTGAAAAGTCTGCCATGATTCTAATAGGCTTTCCTTGATAGGTGAGTCATGTCTATTCTCTAACAGCTTTTAGTATTCTGTTTTTATGCTGTATGTCTGAGATCTTAATTATTGTATGTCTGGGTGTAGATTTATGTTGGTTATGACTGTTTGGCATTCTATATGCCTCACTATTTTGTATATCAAGTTTTCCTCCCATGTTTGGGTAATTTTCTGCCATTTCTTCTGTGAACAGCTTAGTTATGTCCTTTGTGTTGTGTCCTGCCTCCTCACTAATGCCTATTAGTCTTACATTTTTTCTCTTGGCATCATTTTGAAGCTGCTGGATTGTCATTTCATGCTGCTTTGTTGTTTTTATAAGTTCTACCCTTTCATGATAGCTATCTGTAATCCTGTCCACATGGTCCAAAATCCTCAGCTTCATTTAAATGGATTTGCCAGGTTTCAATACAATTTTTTGTTTCTTGGCTATCTCTGAATTTGTTGCATGGATCCTGCTTGTTTTCTGCATTGTTTATTCAAAGTTTCAATCAATTTCCCATGCTCTTTTTTAATCTATTTCTTCTCTAGCTATGTTGAGCAACTCATTTAGTAAGGCTGTTATTTCTCTCTTTACATAAGACATTATTTCTAATTTGAATTTCTCTATACCCTCATGGATTTGTTGCTCTACTTCATTTCCTATATTTTCAGAGGTTTCTGGTTTATGACTTTTAATGTCCTCTATTTCATTGTCACTTGTAGTTGCTCCTGATGGCCAAATGATTGAGATTGCATTTTGTCTTTTAGTTTAATCATTTTCACCTTTTCAGTAAATATTTGGTCTTTCAATCCCAACAGTCACAATTATCTGTAGTGTGAATATTAGGGTCCTACTGTGTGGTTTATGTTTGTCAAATTTCTGGGTACCACAATGAAGACGAGATCCAGTCACCTAAATTCCACCTCTTGGGTTAGTCCTATATTCTTTCTGGGCTAACTAGCCTAGAAGTATTGATGTAGGTCAATTCTTAGTTCCTGTTGTTGCTATATCTTCAGGTTGTTTCAGCTCACCAGATCACCCTGGCTATAGTGTTTGTGTCAGCTGAGGCCCTACTGTGTCACTTGAGGTCTCATAAGCTCTTTTCATTTTGTCTAAGTTAGGTGGGCATTATTGGTGCTCTTTTAATTTTCTCTAAGTTGGGGTTAGGTGTTATTGGTGCACTCCTCAGCCTGTCCGATGTTCTCTGTTTGGAGGAGGGGATTATCCACTCTCTTGCCAGGTTTGCCAAGGTCTTACATTTGGAGGGGTTTTCACTCCTGTTCCTATTTACCCAGTTCAGACATCTATTTTAGGGGCAAACTCACCACATTGACTGGAGCCTGCTGAGGTCTTCTGTTTGGGTGAGGTGTTCCTGAGTCTCTCATCCAGCCTGTATGGCAATCCACTGTAGTCCAAGGTTCTTGGAGAAGGGGTTGGATCCAAAGATCAATGGCAGTACAAGGTCCAGGAGGTGGGTGGTTTCCTCAAGGGGCAGGCACAGTGGTGGTAGTCAGAGGCAGCTCAGGCCTGTGGCATGCTTCCTGGATGTTTCTGACAGAAGTGCAGACCCAGTGGTGGCAGTCTGAGGCAGCTCAGGCCTGCAGTGGCTTCCCCAATGTTCTTGGCAGAGGGGCGGGCCCAGTGGCAGTAGTCTGAGGTAGCTCAGGCCTGCATAGGTCTTCCCTGATGTTCCCAGCAGAGGGGCAGGCCTATAAGTGGCAGTCCAAGGGGGATCAGATGTGAAGCGGGCTTCTCAGTTGTTGCTGGCCGAAGAGCAGACCCAGTGGTGGCAGTCCAAGGGGGCTAAGACCTGCCACAGGCTTCCAAGTTGTTCATGGCCAAGGAGCAGGCCCAGCAGCAGCAGTCCAAGGGAGCTCAGGGCTGCAGCACTATAATTAAAATTTTAAGAAGCACTCAGTTAAGGTTTGAGAAAGGAAGTTCATGATTTGAAGTAGTGGCTCTCCTCTAATATACTGTGGTGTTCTTGTTACATAAATTCTGAATTATATATTTAAAATACTATTTTAAGGTGAATCTGGCTACTTTATTTGTGTACAGGACCAGGTTTGGTTTAACACGAAGCTACTGATTACTGTGTCCTGCCAGTCACTTGGAGTTTGTTTCTGAAGAGGAATTCTGGATCATTAATTTTATGTTAACATTGAAAATGAAGATAGTTTCAGGATGTAGTAAGCAGAGCATGTCACTTTCTCTGATATTTAGAATCCAGACATTGGAAAATAATAAACTGGGGGGAAAAAGGAGAGAGATTACATCATGGGACATAGGAAGGATCTGATAAGAAAGTTGTGGCCTGCAGAGAAATAGAAGAGACAGAACCTATCATAGAAAATGAAGGGCCAATCTGCATTTTCTCCCTAACTCCTGACTTCTGGCTCACAAGGGAAGAAAGATACATCTACGAGACACAGTGAAAGTAGGTGCATCTCCAAAAGCCTTTAGGTAGGAATGGTGGAACAGATGGAAAGTAGCTGTGTGCTGTATCAGATGGTGATTGCAGCTCAAATGCCTGCCATATCTCCTGCAGTGAACTCTTAGATGCTGTACTAGGGAAGGGGCAGACTGAACTTGGGACTCAGAGAAGCAGGGCTTTATTTTAGGGCTCCCAGAATTATATACCTGCAGTGATCTGAGAAGGTAAACCATGAGAGAACTCCATGGTCAGGAAACTGTGATCAGGTTGTCAAGAAACATTCAGAATGTTTTAAAATAAGTGACGAAGTTGCCACCTCCACTTCCAGATCAAGATTCAGCCTGAATCTTTGAGTTGAAATCCCCATAAATCTGTCCCCCACTCTAACGTTACTACCTGCTTCCTTATGACTGTAAACCATCTCAGACCTGGACTTTAACTGTATACTTTATTTAACACCATGAATAGGGCCAAATTTTGATTTGGATACCACCTCAAAAGTGTATCATGGAAGATAAGCAACCATAGGCTTGAAATCACAGAGAAGTTCTTTTTTTTCTTTTAGTTTCTTTTTGTTAATTTGGGATTTTTAACGCATGAGCACTTTTTTCAGTTTTATCATTTGGCTCTGTTGTTTACTTCTCTCTTTTTTCTTTCCTTCCTTTCCTTTCTTTCTTCATCATCAGTTTTATATGATTTGGGTAAACTTTCTCTGTCTCTTGCCTTGCCCCTAATCACTTTTTCTTCATTTCTTTATTTTTTTCCACTTTTAATTTTTCTTTTCTAAAGTATTTGTTTCTTATTTTCACTCTACATAATTTATTTCTTTTACTCCCTTTTTTGGTTTTATCTTCTCTTTCTTGCCATTTTTGTCTTATGATAATTTTATCTAATTCTATAGATATCTTTCTACTTCTCATAAAGATCACTTGTAAGTGAATTCTCTCTTATTTCTTTTATCATACAGTCTAAGGTTTTTAAGTTTTTCTTACATTTCTCCACTCCCAAACCTTATACATTTAATAATATGTCTATAAACTTCTGTATGATTACCACTGAATTGCTTCCTACTATTAGCAAAGATAAAATTGTCACATTGACCACCTATCAGCTGTAAGTCAATATCTGGATTGCCCTTATGTTTACATCATAAGCCAACTTTTTCTCTAGGACTAAGTGTGATACATGATTTTTACGATACGTTAGTATCTAATTTATCTTAGGTAATTTCACTGTAGCTCATTTGCTTGATTTTTAAAAAATTTGATTTTAGAGGTAATAAAAACAAGCAAAATAAAACATAATGAAGCTAATCAAAGCAAGACAGTGTAAGTGATACAGTATTTCAAAACAAGATAATAGGAAATCAACAATATTTACCATAATGCCTCTTGTTTTCTTCAAAATAACTTCCCATACCTTCAGACAGTAAAATCAAACAAAATAGAAACAAAATAGAACCAATTAAAAACAAAACAATGAATGAAGTACAGGATTTCAACACAAAGTAATAGTAAATCCAAAATGGCTACCATAATATATCTTGCTATCTTTGAAATAGCTGCCCATGCCATCAAATAAAACAAAATCAAACAAGATGAAACAGAATGAAACCCAACCACACAAAACAGTGAGTGGTACAGGATTTTGAAACAAGATAATGGGGAATTAACAATGGTCATCACCTTCAGAAGATCTCCCATATATGCTACATTGCATATTGTTATCCTCTGAATAGAAGATCAGACTATTGGTTTTGGGCCTGAAAATTCAGTGAAACACTAAACACTACAAGGATTAACTTGTATTTTACCTCATTAGCTATCATCACAGCCTGTGTTTCTCCAGATCAGCCTGTCACTTATGAAGGGGGAAGGGAGACATTGGCTCTGTGTCTCCTCAACCATGTATCAGAAGAGGTTGACATCTGGTTCTCCCTCAATCAGCCTGTTGCACACAACTGAGGAAAAAAATCTCAGATCTAAAAGTAAATGATGCTTGTAAATACCAAGTACTCAAAGAACCTTAAAAGTTATAAGGGAACATATACAACAGATCAGAATACTGCTAGATGACACAAGGAAAAGTAATCTAAGGATAATTGGAATAAGTGAAAAATTATAAGACAACACAAATTGCATAAAAACTGTTCACAGAAATTATAGAAAACTTCTAAAATATAGGTAAAGAAATTAACATGTGAATGAGTGAGGCATATATTACAAGTAGCCAGAAATGAAAAAGAAGCCCTCTGCTTCCCATTATAATCAGAGGTCCAGAAGTGTATCATAGGGATAATGTAATAAATGAAATATAAGAATAACTGATATTAATCATGGAAGACTATAACTTTAATGGCTAGGAGGTCCTGAGTTAGATTCCAAGTACCTCTTCAAAATAAATATAAATAAATAAATAAATAAATAAATAAAAGGGTAGAAAGGCTTGGAGTGAATTATGCCCAGACTTAAAAGATAATAACTTCAAATCCAAGATTGTGTAACTGGTAAAAAAATTAATTTAAATTTGATGGACAAAATATTTCCACACCAAAGTGTACCTCAAGAAATTCTTGACCACCAAACTACCATTACAAAAATTTTAATAACTTAGAAAGAGACAATGTAGACAATGTAGTGAACAATGACAATATGTCACAAAGAATACATACATTCTTTTGGGAAGGATTGTCAGTGAAGCTAGATGGAAAAAAATAAAATCAGCAATTGAAAAATATTGCAATGGTAGGAATAAATCAATACCTCCCTATAGTAACTCTTAGTGTGAGTGGTCTGAATTATCAGATCAAAATACACAGATTGGCAGAATGGATGAAGAAACAAAACTCAACAATATTTGGTAAGCAAAAAACATATTTAATTTAAGAATATTCACAGATTAAAAATCAAAGTTTTAAAATAATATTTCATGCAATGGGAACCCAGGGAAAAAAGTAGCTGTTGCTATCTTAATTTCAGACAAAATGTATTTTGAGCCAAGCCTGATCAAATTAGATAAAGAAGGTCACTACATATTGGTTAAGGACACAATTCAGCAGTAAGTGGTAACAATTATAAATGTATACACACCAAATACTTGCACATACACCTTCATAAAAAAATGCTAACACACATTAAAAATCAGATGAACACCAATACAATTGTAATAGGAAAACTCAATGCCCCACTGACACACATCAACAGATTAGGCAAAAAAAATCAATGAAGAAATTTTACAGATGAACCAAACATTTTAACAAGTGGACTTAATGGATATTTAGAATGTTACACCCAGAAATATCAGATAACACATCTTTCTTGGTAGTATGTAGCATTCTTCAAAACAGACCATATAGAATATGCTCAAGTAAATGCAAAAGAATTGAAATTATCCCACAGACATTATTATACTATAGTGCAGTGAGACACCACAGAAATTATGTAAACATATAAAATTTAAATACTAAAAACTTCAATAATAAATGTATTACAGAAGTAATTTAAGAAGAAATCAGATGGGTTTATACAATAAAATAATAGTGCCTGACAGAATCTAGGGGATGTGATGAAAGCATTCCTAAGAGGGCAGTGTAAAGCAGTGATTCCCAAATTAGAAAAACAGACCACACTTAAATAAATAGCATAATAATTAACCCTGAGGTCCTAAAAAACCAATAACTTTTCAAGCTCAAAGCTAGTATGAAAAAGAAAATTACAAAGATGAGGTCAGAAACTAATTAATTTGAGGCTACAAAAAGAATCAATGAATAGAAGACTTGTTTCTTTGAAACATTTAATCAAATCTATAAACTATGAAAAAATTTTTTTAAAAAAGGAAAGGGCAGACCCATATTCATGCAATTAGAAGTGAAGATGATTAAATTAAAATGAATTTTACTATAATTCAGATTTTTGGTAACTAGTTTGAGAACCTGTACTCTAGGAAAATGGAAAACTCAGAAGAGATGGATAAATTCCTAGATATATATGAACTAAAAAATGCTGAACCAAGAAAATATAAGAATTTCAAATAAGCAATTGAAAAAGATTACAAAAACTTTAATAAAAACCTAGGCCATGCTGGATACACTGCTGAATTATAAAAAACAAATGCACAAACAAAACAAGCCAACAAAAACCCAGGGATGATGTTATACCTTTACTCCTTAAAGTCATTAATGAAATTGAAAGGGGAAATCTATGCATAAAGCAAGCATTACACTGATTCCCTAACCAAAAAGACCCTTTCCTCTCCCTCAAGAAGAACAACAGACCAATATATTTAATGAACATAGATGTAAAACTCATCAAACAGAGTGTTGCCAATTATCAAAAGAATTATACATCATCACCCAGTAGTATTCATTCCAGAGATGCAGGACTGGTTTAATGTACACAAATCAATGAACGTGATTCATCACATAAATAGAAATAAGGATAACAACAATATGATCATCTCAATAGACATGGAAACAGCACTTGGCAAAATTTAGCATTCATTCGTAATAAAAAAAACTCAAGAAAATAAAAATAAAAGATTTATACTTAAATCTGATAAAAGTCACCTATGATAAACCAATGGCCAGCATTATACTTAATGGAAAATCTTGTTCTTGTGCAATCATGAACAAGGCAAGTATACCCACTGTTTCCACTTTTGTTCAACACAGTTATTGAAATACCAGCTAGAGCAATTAGACAATAGAAAGAAATAAAAGATATATGGAGAGGAAAAAAACCCAGAAGCTAAACTACTATTTGCAGATGACATGATCCATTATGCATAACTCTAAGAACTCCAGAAAATATGCATAATAATCAGATGAAATAGTATAGGTTATAAAATCAACATGCAAGCATCAGTAGTCTTTTGATACACCAATAACAAACTCACTGAGATAAAAATTAGCAAGACAACATCTTTCATAAAAGCATCAAGAAAAAATTAGCAAGACAATATTTTTCATAAAAGCATCAAGAAAAATAACATACTTAGGAATTAGCCTAACCAAGAAAATGAAAGACCCCTACAATAAAAACTACAGTGCTCTTCAAAAGATCAAAGATTACATCAGAAAATGAAAATATGTCTCCTGTTCCTGGTCAGGCAGAATGGATACACACCAAGGCCTCAGTTCACAAACAACTCTCTTCATGGTTCTGGTTGCAAACCAAATTGGAGCAGGAACAAATCAAATTCAATGGTTAAGTTCAATGTTCACCTTATGGGAAAATTTGCTTCAGTTTTTGTCCAATTTGATTTGCAACCAGAATCATGGGAAAAATTAAGTTCATCAGTTTAGTTATCATTGTAGTTAAAGTGGTCATACTTCCAAGACTGTTATATAGATTTAATGCAATACCAATCAAAATATCAATAAAATTTCATACAGAACTGGAGAAAGACAGTTGAAATTCATATGGAACCAGAAAAGATCTAGAGTAGCAAAAGCAATTCTGGGCAAAGAGAGAAAGGCAAGTGATATCAAAATCTTAGACTTTGAATTATACTACAAACCTATAGTGATAAAAATAGTGTTATTGACAAAGGTAAAACAGACTGGTTGGCCATACATAGAAGATTCAGAAATAGTACCAGGCCCACTTAGCTATGTTGTTTGACCAATAGGCCAAATCCCTTCACAGATGAAATGACAGTGTCTTTAGCAAATGGTTCTGGAAAAACAGGATTTCCACATGCTGAAGATTGAATTTAGACCCATGTATCTCATCACACATTAAACTACAAACTAAATGGAACAAAAACATCAGAACAATAACATTTAATATGTTGGAAGACAAAATAAGTAAATCTCTAAAAGATGTAGGTGTACACAAAGACACTCTGAAAAAAACTCTCATTTCACAAGAAATAATACTAAGAATCACCAAATAGGATCACATTAAGGTAAAGAGTTTTTGCACAGCAAATGAAGCCACCAACAAAGTGAAGAAATAATCTACAGAACTGGAAATATTTGGCTAGCTACTCCTCAAAGACTAATATATAGAATATATTTGAAAGAATCAGACTCCTCCAATTTAAAGACCCAATTGAAAATGGGCATCTGAAATGAACAGACCTTACTCAGATGAAAAAAATAAAATTGGCCAATAAATATATGGAAAAATATTCAGCAATGCTGAACACTTGAGAAATGCAAATCAAAATGAAATAAAGATTCTATCTTACATCAGAAAGAATGATTACTGTGAGGCAATTGACCAATAACAATGCTGATGAGGTTGGGGGGAAAGTTTTCTTCATTAGTAAGACTTTAAACTGATAATAACTTATTTCTATGGAATAATTACAGAGAATCCTTAAGGAAATAAAACTAGAAATTCCATTAGTTCCAGCTATCCCTATTTTAGGCATTTTCTCAAAAGAGTGAAAATCAGCATACCAGAGTGTTGTATGTATATCCATGTTCATGGAATTACCATATATAACAGCTAAATATTAGAATCAGTCTATATGCCCATCAACAGATAAATGGATAAAGAAAATACAGTGCTTATACACAATGGAGAACTCTGCTATAAAGAAAGATAAACAAGGCATTTGTAGGGGGATGAATGCACTTTGGAATTACAACATTTGTTGGGAGCCACTGAAGCTGGAAATTGACCTAAGGCATGACTCAGATGTGACCCTACCAGAAAAAAAAGAGCACAGGATGAGCCATGTGAAGAAGTTGCTACATCCCAGAAAAACAATATGCTCCTAGACAATCCAAGTAATGGGTTACTAAAAGCAGGAGCTAAAATTGACATCTTTCTCAGTATGTAAATAAACATGCTGCATTGGTTGAGAAGTACCTTTCCCCCCATCAGGAAGATAAGGATTCCACCTGACCCCAGCTTTGTCTCTTCTTTTTTTTCTCATCCTCTCACCATCCATAACCCAAAGAACCTCAGGAGCTGCATTGAGTCATGGCATATGGCACCAGAACATGGACGGGGTTAGAGACTGAGGGCGAGGGACACTTCTCATGTGCATGCAACTTAGGGGTAAAGTGGATTGGTATACGTCATCACTGGAGTGTATTGATATTGGCATCATCAGGTGTAAAGAGTGGAGCATTGAAACTCCCTTATTCTCCAGCACCAGTTATAAATGGGCCTGATAGAAACCCCTTTCCCTAAAAAAAAGAGGTGCATTCATTATGTTAGCTGTCTTACTATGGGACAAACTTATTCAAAAGAATTGGAAATTTATAAAGAACTGTAATTGCATGCTTGATTCCATTATTTGCATTCCTTCTGTGGAACTGGATTAGACAGTGTCTTAATAATTGTAAGCTTCTTGAGACAACCATAATGATATTGGCTCCAGGCACTATTTCAGAATCAGGTCCCAAGCAGGCAAAAGGTGGCATCATGATCACCACCCAATAACTTTAACTGAGCCACAAGTGTCAACACCTGCCTTTTAGGCTCAAACAAATGTTACTGATGCACAAGTTGGAACTTTCACCTCTCAGGGAGTAGAACCATTTTCTCTGTCTCCCTTGCAAGCAGCAAGCACTAAAGGAAGCCAGACAGGCAGGGGAGAACATGAAGGGTTTTTGTCATATTGATCCAGTTAATAACTTTCAAATCCCCCAGTAGCTGGAGATAAATTAAAATCAGGTCATCAGTTCACAACCTAAAAGAAAGAGAAAAAACAAAGCTACTTGTTTTGTTGTGGGCAGAGGGGGCATCTTGCTAAAAGTTGTGCTGCTGCACCTGTGGGGGCAACACAGCCACTAACTCTCTCTCCCCTGAAAACTTCAACTATATGCCCACTTTGTAGATGATGATATCATTGGGTCACTCGATGTCAATTCAAAACTGATGTGGAAGAAATTCCTGTTACAAAAGAAAAGCTTCCAGCAGAGCCTGCATGAGCCCTGCCAAAGAGTAGGGGTACAATTGCTCAGACAGCTTCCCCAAGATGGCATGGACCTGCTTGATCTGGCAGGCTCCTAGTGGTTGAGGAATAATGTGGTCCTGATTCATGGTTCATTGATTTCTGTTTACAAAATGCTCTTACAAAAGACAATTTCAAATAACCAATATGACAACAACTAAACTTTTAAAGCTTCTAAAAATTAAACATTTGGCTTTCACAGCTAATAGGCTGGCTCCAGCATATCACTGTCTCACTATGGCTTTGAAGCAATTCTTGATATCAGGTAGTGTAAATTATCAAACTCCTCTGTTTTCAAAATTGTTTACTATGTAGATACTTGTTTCAAATTACTGATTAATGTAACTACATTTATTTAGGTCTTTTTTGCTTTCTTAAGTAAATTTTAATTTTCAATACACTGACACTACACAGCTTTCTAAATTTCTTGAGTTTGTTTCCAGAAGAAGAAATTGCAAATTTACATCCTTGGGAGGAAACTGAAAAACAGCTTAGAGCAAGACTATGGAAAAAACAGACCAACACAAATCTAGCTGGACATCTACAGACTTTAAAGGGTTATTTAACAGGGAAAAACTACTGCTTTCTGCTCCTCATATTACTTCTCACAGGCTCTCAGGCAGGGGAGGGCAATAAAGAGCTCCACTGAGTCTGGAGCTTTCCCCAGACAAGAAAGGTAAAGAAACAATGTTGCTTGTTTCAGTAGCAAGGGGAAATCAATGTTATGGTTCAATCTACTTAAAACAGTTCAAATCTACCTAGATTATTATATTGCTCAACTGGTTATTCTTCCCTTGACAAAAATTGTAAAATCTATAAATAAAGAAAGGATACCTAAGGATTTTGGATCATCTGATACTTACTAGAGAGGTGGGATATGGCTCTGGCCTGCCTGAGCCACCCCAGTTTTTCCTATAACATGTGCACATGCTATATGCATCAAACGTTTACACTGCATTAGTGCTCAAGATCCCCAACAACAATGCGGTTTCCAGCCCCAAGCAAGAGCACAACCTGTGTGTCACGATAGAGCCCAAGGTGCCAAATACAATATACAGTTTTCTTTTTTCTCTATACCTTACTACAAAAATTCTTTATATTCTTCAGGTCTGAAAGTAGTTAAATGTGCTCACAATTTAAATTTCAAAAAAACAAAAAGGAGAGCTCACCTCATAATGGATTTTACTTAGCAGTATATGCCATTTAAAATATTTAAATTCTAATAAAGATGTAACTACCACAGCAAAAAGATAATGCAATCAAATAAAGGGTAAAAAGAGTCTGTTGGGAAAATGTACATATTGGACAATAAAAGCACTCAGTCCAGTGCTAATGTGGGGTCGAGAATATGCTTATGTTTTTCCAGGAAAAGTGAAATGGCCTATCTTCGTGCCCGTGTGTGCTGTCTGGATATATCATGGACCCCAAACTGAAAAAATGAGTTAATTCTACCTCACAAGAAGCTAATACTCAGTCCTATGACAGTGATGCTTTGGAGACCATGCCATAACCAATAGAAAGGGATGAAGCTAAAATCAACCTTAATTAACCCAAGATGCCCAAAAGATGATAATCAAAAAAAAATGTCCAAATAGATGATAGGAGTGTATGCTAAGTCCTATGACAAAGATATATGTTAATTATAGGTAAGATTTTGTCTTTTTCAAATTCTTTGATAAGAAATCTCTGCTAATTGACCTACAACAAACCTGACTAGTCTATTTAAAATTATAAATTCTACAGTTGTAAAAAAATTGTGCAATTCAATTTGGCTAAAATTATATTGTAGTGCACTCTGTGTAAGATGTTCATTAGTTTACCCATGAATCTGTCTGTTTGTCAGGTTTTTAAAGCTGTTGCTGGAAGTCGCTGAGCTAGGGATTGCTCACATATGTGAAGCCAATAGCACAGATGCACATACAGGAGTGTCCAAGTGGCATGGAGTGCCTGAGAAATGCCCTTAGGTTGTGGAGTGCTGGAGGTGATAGGGGTTTCAACCCCAAGGAGATAGGGTGATGGAGTGAGCAAGTACAGCAAAGGGGTATAAAATAGCCTCCAGGAACTTAGAGACTTCTTGCAGATACCAACGGCACACCAACAGCTTTGTGTTTGTTTCTACAACTGTTTGAACCTGTACAGATCATCTGTCCATGTTTGTCCATTCTGTAAACAGCTGTTCCTTTCATTTGAGCTCAACAATTTTTTTCTCTCTCTTTTTTAAAGTTTTGGATCATTTAATCAAATTTTATTTGAATTACAAATAACATGCTTCCACCTGGTCCAAATGATGATTGGTTATGTAAATGTAATATATATTGTTGTTTATTATTGACTTGAGAGTCATTGTTTAAAAATAAATGGATTAAATGATACAATAGGATATTTCATGTCATCAAAAATTATGTTAAAATAATTAAACAAAAATCCCTTGGGGTTGACATTGTTGGATAGAACTCCAATTGACAAATAAGAAAGCAGCTGCCTGGTAACATTTTTAGCCAGTTCTTATTCATTGATTGGAGACATCAATGATTTCCATAGTCTTATGGGAGACATTCCAACTAAAGTTATATAAAATATTATTATAATATTTTCACATTGGTCATCATCAAAAGAAATAATATAGTTTTTAAGGTAAAAGTTATCTGATACAAAAGTTTCATATGGCTATGATAGACTGTTATTGAACTCATGGTATGTTCATGTATTCATGCCTCCAGATGTACAGGTTTTTAAAAATGTAAAATAGTATTATTTTTGGTGACAGAATTAATGTCCAGATTCAGACCTTTGCATTCAACAAATGCTTATGTAATCTACATCTCACTAAAAGTCAACAAGTTAGGTGAAAGCTTTTATGTATTAGATAGGGAGGATTAACCAAAAAGAGGGAATGTTATGTTAAAAGATGCAAATTTGAGTGTGTTAGAAATTCATCATGATTGTCAAGTTATAACATCAGGTATGGTTTTGATTTCTAATTTTCTATGTAAAATATGTAACTGTTAATATTGAAGAGGTATTAAAATGTTAAAATATACTTGGCTGTTAAAAATTAATGGTTTTATTTTATGTTCTAAGATGTTTGATATTTAGATAAGATGATAATGCTTCTACTACATTGTACTGTTATCAGTCTTTTCTTCTGGATGTTCAACAACTGAGATATAGAGACCAATAATTAGAGAGACAGATGGGCTAAGAGGATAGTCAATATTTTGACCCTAACCCTCCAAGGTCAATGAGGACCCAGGACATAAGTGAACCTCTGCTGTGTCATCCTATACTGAGTAAGTCCCTGATCTTCTGATCAAAAACACTGTGAGACCACTGAGGAGAATAATCATTGGTGTGAAGTGTGACTAAGGAGAGTCACCAGAAGAAAGAATCTCCCAAGGTTTCACAGAAATATACTTGATAAAGCAGTGGCCAGGACTCATCCAAATGGCTGACACTGACAGAAGAACTAAGAGGTGGGGCTGGGGATTTAGTTCAGTGGGATAAGCACCTGCCATGCAAGTTTGATCCCCAGTACCAATTAAAAAAAAAAAAACAACTCAGAGGTGCTATAGCTGGTTCCAAGGTATTTCTCAGGAGACTTAACTGACTTTTATAGATAACAAAACTTAATTGTTTTTAAAAACAGGTCTCACCTTAACTTGGTCTTGAATATCCTGCAGAAAATGTACAACTACTAGAGGTATATAAAACAATGCTAAAATAATATGTTATAAAAGATCCTCAAATCACTAATATCTTTTGACAATTGACAGCTACACTGATAGCTGACTACTGTCACAGATTAATGGACTGCACAGGGTTTCAATTCTGGGATGCAGGGACTTAAATCTTGGAACTGCACTTAAAATAAAAAAGATGTTATATAGAGTTCTCCAACACAGCCCCTCCAACTTCAACTGACCACCTATCCTATGGAACAACAAAACAAAAGGTATAGATATGTTGGGAGATGTTGAAGCTGGAAAATTGACCTGGGGCATGTCCCAGATATGATCCTAACAGAAAACAAAGAGTGCAGGGGTCAGCCATGTGAAGAAGTTGCTACAGCCCAGAAAAACACCAAGCTCCTAGACAATCCAAGCAATGGATTGGTAGGCAGGGGGGCTGAAATTGACACCATTTTTTCCCAGCATATAAATAAATATGTTGCATTGGTTGAGCAGTACCTTTCCCCCCATCAGGAGGATAAGGAATCCAGCTGACCCCAGCTTTGTCTCTTCTTTATTTTTCTCATCTTCTCACCATCCTTAACCCCAAGAACCTCAGGAGACACATTAGGTCATAGCAAACATTATTTGAAGTTAATCAGACACAAGAGCTTGAAAACTGCATACTTTTTCTTACATAAAAAGTTAATTCACAAATAAAGTATGACATAAAAGACTGATAATAGCAAAAAAAAGAGAGAGGGAGAAGACAAGATGGCTGATCAGTGAGCAACAAAATACAAAGCCTCCTGGGAGAAACAACCCATTTGCCAGAATAAAACACCCTGGAAAGACTCAGACAGAGAGAGATGGATCCTCTTGACACAGGAAGAAATTAAAATGTAAAAAAGCTCATCAAATACTTCAGGGCTACAACTGAAACAGCTAAAAATTATGGGACAGAGCATTTTCATTCACGACAACCTGCCAAGTTTGCAAAGGCCTGAATTCACACTGGCTGGCAGAGCCACCCAAACTCGTTCCTGCCACCACTCAGAGGAAGCACGGCAGTGCTGAAATCAGGGGTTGGTGAGCCCAATGGAGAGCAGAGCAAGTGAAGGGACCTTCATTAATCCATGGTCAGTGCTGGGAATGAGACCTCCCCCACGGGAAGGGTGCAACCAAATGGGCAACATGTTGGAATTGGGGAGGAAGAGCCTGAACTGAGAGCAACAGTGACTTCAGTTGGTTAATCCCTCCCAAGAGCAGATTCGTGGGATTTGCTTGAATTTGGCCATGCCCCTTGCCAGGACCCAATGAGCCATCCCAAATGATTCCCTGCACCTAGCAAGCATTAACCCGGTGAAGGCACCTGAAGTTTGCCTGGTGGGGAAGGGCAGGCAAATACAGCCACTGCTTACATGTCAGTGACAAGAGCAGCCAAGAGAGGGCAGAGGTCCCTCGCCAGCATGCTTCGGAGGAAACGTGGCCAACAGGGAAGGGGGCTGGAACCTCGACTCTACACATGTGTGGAGGAAGGTGGGACCATAACAGAAGAGAGAGGCAGGAGGAGGGCCCCAGCCCAGAACCCTGAGAGCACTGATCCAAGGAGAAGGAAAAACAAGGGAAATTGAGGGTGGCAAACAAGCAACATCAGACATGGATTCAATGGACATTAAGAAATATCTTTGGGACCTTGTAGAAAAGCTCAAAATTGAAATATTAAATCAGGTAAAGTAAGATATGATTAGAATAATAAAAGAAATGCTGTCAGGAAGCATCTCTCAGGATGATACAGATGGAAGAAGGGAAGAACACAAAAAAGGAGAGAAACATTCAATAAAGAACATAAAGAAGATATGGAATACATGAAGCAGATTCAAACAGACTACCAGGAAATTAAAAACTCCATTGAAAGCTGGCAAAACACCTGAAAAGAAACTAAGGATAGACTATCAAAACTTGAAGACAAGTTAACAGTGTGTGGTCATGAAAGAAAAGATCTCTTAAAAACAACAAGGAAATATGCAGTAACAATACAAAGGCTAGAAGATGACAAGTGAATCTACAATTTAAGAATAAGAAACATGAACAAAGAAGCATGAATACATACAGGCAAATTACAAAGGCTATTCATAGAAATAACTAAGGAAAACTTCCCAAGCACGGGGAGAAAATGACATTTGGTTATGTGAGGCATACAGAAGTCCAGGCACCTACAACAAAAACAGAGCTACAACCAGACATATAATAACCAAGATACTAGAAATTCAATATAAAAACAATATTAAAAGCCATCAGAGAAAAGAAACAGATTACCTATAAAGGTAAGCCCATCAGAAGCACGGCTAAATTCTTGAAACAGACCATTTGAGCAAGAAGAGCTTGGAGTGAAGTCATCCAAGTCCTAAAAGAAAATAACCTCCAGCCCAGATTGATGTATCCTGCAAAACTGTCACTAGAAATTAATGGAGAAACAAGATGCTTCCATGACAAAGAGGAACTGAAGGAGTAAGTGACCACTAGTCCAACCCTACAGAGAATACTGATGGACATTCTAGAGAGAGAGAAAAAAACTACCAGGATGTTAGGAACAGTGGCACAAAGTCTTCAATGAGTGGGGCAGGCAATAGAATGAAAGAGAAAAGTAAACAAACAAAAGCAGAAAAATAGCATAGTAGAAATGAGGCAGAGAAGGATAACTAGAATTGCTCACATAGATGGCCTTGATACACTATATTGTTAATAGTGCACCAGGATTTAAAACCCACATTACTCACCATACTCTGCTTAGATGTATTATATTCTGTTCCAGTCTTTCTACCTGTACTAGATTTGAGGGTACAGACAGCAACGCTGAAAATAACAGGATATAGTAAGGTAAACATTCTTAATTTCCTATTAACTTAATCTAAGCTCTGCAAAACCTAAGCTGTTTTACCATGACTGATCATAATCAAATCTGGTTTGTTGGATAGCAGTTTTGTATTGATACATTTTATTCAAAGCTGTTATCATTGATACTATCAAGTCTGAGAGTATAGGCAACTGCACTTAAGATGACAAGATCCAATGGAATATAAACTCTGGTTTGACTATTACCTGCCTTTGAAGTTTTATACTATCTACAATGTTTTCTTTTTACTAATATTGTTATGTACTGCTATACTCAATTATACTTCTATGTTCAATTATGCCTGATGATATCGACATTCTATTGAAGATAATAGAAAGAACAGAGTAGTCATTGTAGATCACCTTGTACTGTGGTTTTATACGACTTATTGATTTCATGTTTTTATAAGAATTTATTTTGTTTTGACTTGCTATGTTTTGTTTTTCCCTCTAACACAGAAAGTATAGAAATATATGCAGAGATTCATGCATGTGTAGCTCTTTACTCTCTCACTGTTTGACTATGTAATTTGCATGCTTTAATTTTGTAACTAGAACAACTATTTCTCATATTTTTTTATTTAAAGAGAAAAAAACAGGAAAAAGGTAGAAATATTACAGAATTTCAAGAAAAGAAGATAAATAGTAAGAAATAACTAGTTGATACTTTACATATTGTCCTGTTACAAATAGTTATTTAAGTTACAGATTTAAACCACACAAAGTGGACACTGAAGCAGAGAGAGTGCAACCAGATCTGTTCAGGAATCCAACAAGAACCTAGAAATATGGTCATCAATCCCACACACCAAAACATACCTGCAGCTATGTCTTTTATATTGCTTCCTATTTCCTCTTTTTTTACAATAGCAATTATACATTTTAAAAATTTTATTTAAAGAGAAGAAAAAAAGCAACACAGAAAAAAGGGTAGCAACAATACAGAATTCTAAAAGAAAGAAAGAAAAAGGAGAGTGGGAAAAAGCCCTACTAAGAAATCAGTAATTTATAAATTACTGTCATCCTGGATGTAGTTGTTCAAGTTACAAAGTTAAAGGGTACATAGTAAATATTCAAACAGTCAGACTACAAAGAGTTTTGCTCAATGATCCAACAAAGATTCAGCAATATGGCCATCTATTTTACACCCTCAAACATACATGCAGTTATATCCCTTAGAGCACTTTCTTTTCCTCTCTTTTTTACAATAGCAATTACACATTTTGGTTTTATTACACTTGTAGTTCTTATTTATTTTTTGCACTAGAGACAAAATATGATATTTATAAATATGATTCTTATTTATTTCACTAATGAGGATAGCCTCAAGTTGTCTCCATTTCTCTATGAAGGCCTCAAGATCATCCTTTTTTATAGCTGAGTAATATTCCATTGTATAAAAATGCCACATCTTTTTTATCCACTCTGCAGTTGATGGGCATCTTGGTTGTTTCCAGGATTTAGCTATCGCAAATTGTGTGGCTATGAACATATATCACTGTGATATGAACTTTTCAGTTCTTTCGGGAAAATACCCAGGAGAGGGATAGCTGGATTGAATGGAACTTCCAATCCTATTCTTCTGAGAATTCTCCATATGGATTTCCATAATGGTCGCACCAGTCTATATTCCCACCAACAGTGGAGGAATGTTCCGTTTTCCCCGCAGCCTTGCCATCATTTGTTATCAGTTGATTTCTTGATGGCAGCTATTCTTTCCTGAGCAAGGTGGAAACTCAATGTTGTTTTAATTTGCATTTCTCAAATGACTGGTGATGGTGAACATTTCTTCATGCATTTATTTGCCGTTTGTACATCTTTCTCTGAGAACTGTGTGTTCATCTCAGATACCCATTATTGTAGAGGGTCTTTGAATTTGGGGGGCTTGATGTTTTTCAATTCTTTATATATTTTGGACACGGACACAAGTCCTTTGTCTGAGGGGTTGCTGGTTAAAATTTTTTCCCACTCTGTTGGTTTTCTTTTCACTCTGTTGGTGATTTCCTTTGAAGGGCAGAAACTTTTCAATAATGTGAGATCCCATTTGTTGATTCTTTGAGGTGTTTCCCGTGCTGTTTGCATTTTGTTCATGAATTCTCTGCCTACCCCCATGTCTCAAAGACTTCTACCTACCTTGTCCTCCAGTAGATTTCGTGTTTCTGTTTTAATATTGAGGTCTTTGATCCATTTAGACTTTAGTTTTGTGCATGGTGGTACGCATGGATCTAGTTCCAGTCTTGGGCATGTAGAGAGCCAATTTTTCCAACACCATTTATTAAAGAGACTATCCTTCTTCCAGTGGACATATTTAGCCCCTTTGTCAAATATCAGGTGGCTGAGTGTCTTTGTAGTTGTGCTTGCATCTTCTAATCCATTCCATTGATCCTCAGGTGTATTTCTTTGCCAGTACCAAGCTGATTTGATCACTGTGGCTTTATAGTACTGTTTCAAGTCAGGAACTGAGATGCCTCCTGCCTTATCTTTGTTGCCTAGAATTGCCTTTGCTATTCCAGGTTTCTTCTGTTTCCAAATGAATTTTAGTAGTGTGTTCTCTAGATCTGTGAGGTATGTCACTGGTGTTTTGATTGGGATTGTGTTAAATCTGTATAACAGTTTTGGGAGTATAGCCGTTTTCACAATGTTGGTTCTTCTTAACCAAGAGCAAGGAATGTCCTTCCATTTTCTAATATCCTCTTCAATCTCCTTTTCAGCATAGTAGAATTTTCAGCATATAGGTCTTTTACATTTTTAGTTAGGTTGATTCCTAAGTATTTCATTTTTTTTACATGTTATTGTAAAGGGCGATATTTCTGTAAATTCTCCCTCAGTGAGTTTTTTGTTTGTGACAGGAATGTTATTGATTTTTGAGCATTGACTTTGTATCCAGCTACACTACTGAACTTGTTTATTACCTCTAGCAGTCTTTTAATGGAGTCTTTTGGGTCTTCAATATAGAGTTTCATGTCATCTGCAAATAGTGATAAGTTAACTTCTTCCTTTCCTATCTTTACTCCTTTTATTTCTCTCTCTTGTCTGATTTCCCTGGCTAGTGTTTCCAGAACTATGTTGAAAAGGAGTGGTGAGAGTGGACATCCTTTTCTTGTTCCTGATTTTAAAGTGAAAGCTTTCAGTTTTTTTCCATTTAGTATAATGTTGGCTATTGGTTTGTCATAGATGGCTTTTAGAAGGTTGAGATAGACCCCTTTTATTCCTAGTTTCTGGAAGCCTTTTATCATAAACATGTGTTGGACTTTGATGAAAGCTTTTTCTGCACCTATTGAGATGACCATGTGGATTTGTTTTTGGCTTTGTTGATGTGGTGTATTGCATTTATTGATTTGCATATGTGAAACCATCCCTGCATTCCTGGAATGAACCCCACTTGGTCATGATGTATAATCTTCTTAATGATTTACTGCATTCTATTTGCCTGTATTTTGTTGAGAATCTTTGCATCAATGTTCCTTAGTGAGATTGGCCTATAGTTCTCTTTTTTGGTTGCATCTTTCTCTGGTTTTGGTATCAGTGTAATACTTGCCTCCAGGAATGATTTAGGGAGGATTGCTTTTTTCTCAATTTCATTGAAGAGCTTAAGGAGTAGTGCCATGAAATCTTCTCTAAATTTCTTGTAGAATTCAGCTGTGCATCCATCAGGACCTGGACTTTTCTTTGTTGGTAAGTTTTTAATTACATTTTCAATTTCAATAGCTTATATTGGGTTGTTCAGACTGGCTGTATCTTCTTGGTTGAGCTTTGGTAGTTCATATGTCTCTAGAAATCTGCCCATTTCCTCTGTGTTTTCCACTCTATGTGAGTACAGATTTTCAAAGTAGGTATTCATTATCTTTTGAATTTCCATGGGATCTGTAGTAATTTCTCCCTGTTCAGTTCTTATTGAGTGAATTTGGGTTTTTTCTTTGTTTCTCTTGATAAGGTTAGCTAGTGGTTTGTCAATTTTGTTTATTCTCTCAAAAAACCAGCTTTTTGATACACTAATTCTGTGTATTTTTTTTAGTTTCAATTGCATTGATTTCTGCTTTAATCTTTAAAATTTCCTCTCCTCTATGGGCTTTGGATTTAGCTTGCTCTTCTTTTTCTAGAAGCTAGAGATGGAGCATTAGGTTGTTTATTTGTGCTCATTCTGTTTTCTTGATATGACAGTTTATTGCTATATATTTCCCTCTTAAGACTGCTTTCATTGCATCCTACAGATTACAGTATGTTGTTTCTATATTTTCATTGAAATGTAGGTGTTGTTTTATTTCTTCTTTAATTTCATCTGTAGCCCACTGGTTGTTCAAAATGCTGTAATTTTATTTCCATGTATTTATGTCGGTTTTACAATTTCTTTTGCCATGAATTTCCAATTTCAGTGCACTATGGTCAGATACTATGCATGGTATGATTTCAATATCTTTGCCTTTACTAAAGAATGTTTTATGGGACAATATATGGTGTATTTTCGACAATGTCCCATGTGCAGCTGAGAAGAATGTGTATTCTGATGTGGTTGGGTGGAACACTCTGTAAACATCTACTAAGTCCAATTGCTCACAGGTATGATTCAGTTCTGTTATTTCTTTGCCGACTTTTTGTCTAGTTGATCTATCTCTTTGTGACAATGGGCTGTTAAGATCTCCTGTTATAATTTTTTTTGTGTATTTGCTTTTTCATGTCCATTAGTATCTGTCTTACATAGTTGAGTGCTCCTGTATTTGCTGCATATATATTTATAATTGTTAGTTCTTCCTCTTGAATTTTACCTCTAACAAGTATGTATTGTCTTTCTCTATCTCTTTTAATCATTTTAAGTTTGAAGTTCATGTTTTCTGCAAATAGAATAGCTACCCCAGAGTTCTGTTTTCCTGATATGAGTATTCACTGCTATAAATTTTTTTCATAGGACTGCTTTCATTGTGTCACATAATTCTGGTATCTTATACTATCATTATTGTTTAATCGTAAAAATGGTCTAATATCTTCTTCAATTTCATCTGTGGTCCATTGGTGATCCAAGAGGTTTTTATTTAATTTCCATATATTTAAGAATTTCTTGTGGTTCCTTTTACAATTGATTTCCAATTTCATTGGACTATGGTCTGATAATATGTATGGGATAAATTAAATTCCTTTAAATTTACTTAAGCATGTTCTATGAGCTAGTATGTGGTCTATTTTGGAGAACACCCCCTGTATAGCTGAGAAGAATGTGTGTTCTGGTGATGGTGAGTGGAACACTTTGCACATATCTACATAAATCCATTCATTGAAATGTTTGGTTCAGTTCTATTATTTTGTTGTTGATTTTTGTCTAGTTGAGCAGTCTATTTGTGATGGTGGGGTATTGAGATATGCCAATCCAATTGTGTTAGTGCTCACTTAATTTTTCATGTCCATTTATATGGTATGCTGCACTGGTATTTGTTGCACATACATTTATGATTGTTATCTCTTCCTCTTGGATTGATTTCCATCCTTTAACTTTCAGTCTATCAATTACTTTTTAAATTAAATGTGTTTCTTGAATGCCACATACTGTTGTACCTTGCTTCTTGATCCATTCCACCAGTCTGTTTGCTTTGATTGGTGAATTGAGATCAATAAATACATGAAAAATGTTCAACATCTCTGGCCATTACAGCAATTTAAAACAGCACTGAGATTCTATCTCACTCCAGAAAAAAATGACAATTATCAATAGTTTTAAATTAACCAATAGTAGTGAGACTGTGGGGGGAAAGAATTCTTCATTGTTGGTGGGAATGTAAATTAGTACAATAGAAATTCAAATGGATATTCTTCAAAAAACTAAACTAGAAATTCCATTCAATCTTGCTATTTCCCTTCTTGGTTTCTTCCTGAGTGAATTAAAAACATCATATTACAGTGATATATGAACATTTGTGTTTATAACAGTACAATTAAATGTAGCTTAATCATACAAGTGGCCTATATGTCCATCAATAAATGAACAGATAAAACAAATTTGATATTTATACACAATGGAGTACTAAACTGTCAGAAGGATAACCTTGAATCACTTAAATGGATGCATTTTAAGACATAACATTAAGTAAAATGAATCAGATATGTAAGAATAAATGTTGCATGGTTTCTCTCATATGAAATATGCAAAATATAAACAAATTGTAAAACAAAAAATAAGCAACAGTAAAAGAAGCTGACAACTTGGCAAGATGCTCACCCCCTTCAGCCACTTTTTGTCAATTCACATAGTTTTTAATGCTTTTGAAAAAAAAATTTTTAAAGAGAAACAAAAGCATGTAAAGTGTAGAGAGAATACAGAATTTCAAATAAAATAAATAATAAGAAATCACTAGTTGATAAATTACATATTGTCCCCTTAGAAATAGTTGTTCAAGTTATAAAATTAAAGCATACAAAATAGATAGTCAAACAGTGAGAGTGTAAACAGCTATGCATGCATGAATCTCTACATGTATTTCTATCCTTTCTGTATTAGAGAGAAAAACAAAACTTAGCAAGACTAAGCAAAACAAATTCCTGTAAAAACATGAAACCAAAAAGTCATATAAAACCACAGTACAAGGTGATCTACAATGACTACTGTGTTGTTTCTTATTATCTTCAATAGAATTATCTATATCATCAGTCATAATTGAATATAGCAGTGTAATTGAATATAGCAGTACATAACAATATTAGTAAAAATAAAACATTATAGACAGTATAAAACTTGAAAGGCAGGTAATAATCAAACCAGAGTGGATATTCTAGAGAATCTTGTCATCTTAAGTGCACTTGCCTATACTCTCAGACTTGATACTATCAATCATAACAGCTTTGAATAAAATCTATCAATACAAAACAGCAATCTAACAAACCAGATTTGATTACAATTAGTCATGGTGAAACTGTAGGTTTTACAGTGCTTTATATTAAGTTAATAGGAAATTAAGGATGATTACCGTACTATATCCTGTTATCTTTGGGATAACTGTCTGTGCCCTCAAATCTAGTACAGGTAGAATGACTGGAACAGAAGATAATACATCTAGGTAGAGTGGTGTGAGTAATGTGGGTTTTAAATCCTGGTGCACTATTAACAATGCAGTGTATCAAGGCCATCTATGTTAGAGATTCTATCCATTCTTTTCTGCCTCATTTCTGCTATGCTATTTTTCCTGCCTTTGTTTGTCTAGTTTTCTCCTTCATTCTACTGCCTGCCCCACTCATTGAGGCCTTTCTGCCACTGTTCCTAAAATCCTGGTATTTTGTTTTTCTTTCTCTAGAATGTCCTTCAGTATTCTCTGTAGGGTTGGATTGGTGGTCACATACTCCCCCAGTTCCTCTTTGTCTTGGAAGCATCTTGTTTCTCCACTAATTCCTAGTGACAGTTTTGCAGGGTACATAAATCTAGGCTGGATGTTATTTTCTTTCAGGGTTTGGAATATTCGCTCCAAGCTCTTCTTGATCTGATGGGCTGTGTTGAGAAGACAGCCATGATTCTGATGGGCTTACCTTTATAGATAATCTGTTTCTTTTCTCTGATGGCTTTTAATATTGTGTTTTTATATTGAATTTCTGGTATCTTGATTATTATATGTCTGGATGTAGCTCTGTTTTGGTTGTAGGTGGCTGGACTTCTGTATGCCTCACATAACCAAATGTCCTTTTTTTCACTATGCTTGGGAAGTTTTCCTTAAATATTTCCATGAATAGACTTTGTAATTTGCATGTTTGTATTCCTGCTTCTTCTTTCATATTTCTTATTCTTAAATTGTAGGTTCTCTTGTCATCTTCTAGCCTTTGTATTGTTATTGCCTGTTTCCTTGTTGTTTTTAAGAGATCTTACCTTTCATGATCACACATTGAAAACTTGTCTTCAAGTTTTGATAGCCTATCCTTATTTTCTTTTAAGGAGTTTTTCCACCTTTCAATGGAGTTTTTAATTTCCTGGTGGTCTCTTTGAATCTGCTTCATGTATTCTATATTTCTTTATATTCTTTATTGAATGTTTCTGTCCTTTTTTGTGTTCCTCCCTTCTTCCTGAGAGATGCTTAGCATTTCTTTTATGATCATATCTTACTTTACCTGATTTAATATTTCAGTTTTGAGCTTGTCTACAAGGTCCTGAAGATATCTTTTAATGTCCATCGAATCCATGTCTGATGTTGCTTGTTTGCCACCCTCAGTCTCCCTTGTTTTTCCCTCTCCTGGATTAGTGCTTTCAGGGTTCTGGGCTTGGGGTCTCCTCCTTCCTCTCTCCCCTGTTATGGTCCTGGCTTCCTCCACACAGGTGTAGAGTGGAGGTTCCAGCCCTCTTCTCTTTTGGCCACGTTTCCTCCAAAGCATGCTGGCGAGGGACCTTTTTCACATTTTAATTTCTTCCTGTTTCAAGAGGATCCATCTCCCTCTGTCTGGATCTCTCCAGGATCTTTTATTCTGGCATGAGTTGTATCTCCCAGCAGGCTTTGTATTTTGTTGCTCACTTATCTGTCATCTTTAGCTCTAGCCTATTTTTTTAATTCTTGAAAATAATCATATTCAGTATTATATCCTTACTAAAGACATTGATCATCTGGCTCCTCCACATAGAAATGACCAAGAGATCTCTTTGATGATCCACATATAATCTGATTTGACTGAACACTTGTCACATGCAACTATTAAGTAACTTCTAGGTGGTGTTACTGATCTGGTTGTCATCATGTGTTAGCTTGAGGCTCTCTGAGCCCTTTTTCACAGTTTTTCTGTCCCCTCCAGTAAGTGGCACCCATCCTTCCATCAACACAACAGCCTGGTTCTCGGCTTCTACAAAATCTGAGTCATTTGCTTGTCAAATATGGATCTCAGCACTATTGAGGGTTAAGCTAAAAGGCAGAGATGCCACTCTCCTCTCTCCCTTTTGGCATGTTTCTCATAGTTTTGGTGCAAGAGTGCCAGTTCCCTCTGCAAGCATGTTAACCTTGGGTGTAAGCTTTTTTGGTCTGAAGAAACCATATAGGGTGAGACCATGGACTTAATCTGGCCAAAAGACCAGCCAGATCAGAGCAGAGGCTTTGCTGCTTCAAAGCAAATAGAGATAATTCCAGCCCTCTTTTCCCTCCCTATGCTAGGATCTCCTGGGGCAGCAAGGGCTAATAAGCACCATGTAACCAGCTTTATATGCCCAACTATTCATTCTTATGGTTTAGCCAGGGACTAGCTGTATACAGCTCATCCAAGCCACTGACAGAAAACTGGAGAGAAAAGAGGTGGGTTCTTATCTGTCAGTTATAAGAACTATTAGTCAGTCCTGGGGTGTCAGCACCAGGTTCACCCAAGAAGGGGCACTGTGGGCACTCCCAAACTTGATTCAGCCCTCATTGAATTTGATTTGTGACCAGAATTGTGGAAAGGATTTTGTTTGCAAACTGTATTCCACTGTATTTCTCCATTTTTCCCTCTTCTCTATTTTAAATTCTATCCCTTAAATATCCATTTCTTACTTTTATTCCCTGTATAATTTTTATTTTTTCTCCCTCACTTTTTAAAAATGTTATTTTAAAAAGAATAAATCCAAGCAATAAAATAGAACCAAGGCAATCAAAACAAACCAGTGTAAGTGACACAGGACTTCAAAACAATACTAAATCAACAATGATTACCATACTGCCTCTTGTTGTCTTCAAAATAGCTGTAGGTACCTTCAGACTTAATGAAAATCAAACAAAACAGAAGAGAATATGTCAGGTCCCAACTTAGATCCTCAATCTCCCAAAAGAGTGTATGGTGAAGGCTTAAATAAATGAGACAAGTGGTATGATTTTAGGGCTCCAGGAGGATCAAAATCTTTTAGCCAATTTGACAATCTGAGGGCTAAGACAAAGACTTCTCTAGACTGCCAATATTCATTAGGTCCAAACAAAGAGCAGGGAAACTGAGGCAAGTGTGGAAGCTGAGAAGGACCTTGAGAGTCACTTTAAAGACTTCTTTAAGTAGTAAATAATGCCAAGTAAGGAGAATCATCTTATCTCAATGATGACATTTATGGCAGGAGTGAGATTCTTGTAGCTGCAATCTCTATCTACTTAATTGGTGCTTGAACCAAGTGTCCTCAGCTGTGGCCTTATCTTGCTTTTTGCAGTACCTCTGGCCTCACAGGCCACTACAGGCCTCAGCCATGACCAGTGATTCATAGAAGTTCACTTACTATGAATCACTGCGTATCACCGGGCAAAGGGTCTAGGCCTAGGACAGACTCACAGATAAATGTAGAAAGCCAATTAGTTAATTTTAAATCCTGCTCAGATCTGCTTCGTAGTGGTCTCCAAGAAGACAAGAAACAAGAAAAACAAAACAATAAATGCAATACAAGATTTCAAAATAAGACAATAGTAAATCTAAAATAGCTACCACAATCTATATTGCTATCTTTGAAATAGCTATTCATGCCATTGGACATAACAAAGTCAAGCAAACAAAACAGGATAAAACCCAACCCAAGAAAACAATAAAAGTTATACAAGACTTCAAAACAAGGTAATAGGAAATTACCACTTTTAGAAGGAGATCACCCATACATGCCACACTGTGTACTATAATCCTCTGAATAGGCAATCAGACCTCTGTCCCTAGATCTTAAAGTCAGTGAAATATCAAACAACAAATTACATTTCACCTCATTGAAGCCTGCATTTTTCCAGATCAGCCAGTTGCTTATGGGGGGGTGAGTGACTGTTTGGCTCTTCTTGTTCCCTACCAGTGCTCTAGAAGGGGCTGGAGTCTGGCTGTACCGCACTGGTGGTGGCCCACACATGGCTCTGGTTCACAGGGAGGGCTTGCTTCTTGTTGAGTTCTTGTTCTCACCCCCCACAGTCTGAGAATTGCACGGATTCATGGGAAAAGGCTAGGGTCTGGCTTCCCTCACTTTTGTTGAATTTTGTTTCTTGTTAGATAGTTGTCCTACCTTTAACTAATTCTGTACACATCCTTCTACAAAATATCTTCTGTACTCCTTTGTCTTTCCATTTTTATATCATAGAGTTTAATCTTGCAAAGTGTTTTGATTGCATACCCTATTCCAAAACCTTAAACATTAATAGTATAAATAAATAGTATAAATAGTATAAATAGTATAAATAAATAGTATAAATAGTATAAATAAAGCATTTTAATAGTTAATGCAGTAAAATTACTGTTGAATTTTTTACCATTGGCAGAGATGAATCTGTGGCATTTAGTACATGCTAGTTATAATTCAATATATGAGTTCCTTCATTGCTTACAGAAAAATTGCCAGTTTATTCTTTAGGATTAAGGACAGTATATAACTGTTTCTTATGACATGTTAAAATCTAATTTGTCTCACACAGTACTACTGTAACTATATCACTAGATATTGACAGGGTCCAGAACCATCACTGTTTCTCTGTAAACCAATACTTAGGTTGCATTTGTAACATTAACCATTCTAGAATACATTCCTAGAGAACTTGGTTGCTGGGATAACTACACTGTATCTTCTTTTCCCACAATAACTGATGTGATTGAGTCATTATGCTGTAGCAAAGGATTATAGTTAGCCAAACCAATATATAACACTAAAAAACAACTAAAGACACCTGTATTCCAGCAACAACATCTTTAGACAATAAGAATTCACAAACTTAACACAGAACAAAATGACAAATAAGGAAAAGACTAGAAGCATAAGGGAAAAAAATGCCTCCCCAAATCCCTAGCTCCCTCAAAGAAAATCCAAGATACACCAAAGGACAATATAGTATAAGCCACACATATAAGCATAATAGAAGAGATTAGAAAATAGCTCAAAGAGATAATTAGTGTGATTAGAAAAGTTATAACAAAACACATATTGGAAATGATGACCAAAATCATACAAAAGCTATTGGAAGATAGATAGTACTAGAATGGTAGATAAGTTAAACAAAATGATACATAACACTAATCACCAGTTTACCAAAGAATTAAAGTCCATTAAAATGTTTCAATCAGAAATCCAGAAAATTAAAAATCATATTGAAATTATAGGAAGCAGTACAAACAAATGCAAAGACAGAACTTCAGAACTAGAAAACAATGATGCCTTTCAAAACCAACTAGTCAAAGACATCTTAAAAATAGAAGAAACTGAAAAGTGAATCCAATAATTTCTAGATAAACCAAAGAAGACTAATTTAAGAATAATTTGAATAAATGAAAAAGCAGAAGATATCACAAATGTCATAAAAAAACTGTTAACAGAAATAATGGCAGAAAACATCCCAAATATAGGGTAAAAAATAAACATACAGATAAATGAGGTATGTAGAACATGAAATAGCCAAGACTAAAAGAGAACCTCTATATCCCACATTGTATGCAAAATTCCAGAAGCCCAACACAGGGACAAAATACTAAAATCTGTTAAAGAAAGGCAAAGATTTATATACAAAAGTAAATCATTTAGAATTACTGAAGACTTTTCTACACAAACCTGAAAGACCAGGAGATCTTGGAGTGAAGTGTTTCACATACTAAAAGATAGCAAATTTGCCCCTGACTCATGCATACTGCAAAACATATATTTAAAATTAATAGAGAAATAAAGAATATCCACAGTAAGAAGCACCTAAAGAATTCATGACCAACAAACCAGCATAAAAAATTTCAAGGACAGCCTAGAAAAGGACAATGAAACCAACAATGTTAATAAGTCAAAAACAACAAAGACACCTGTTAGGATGAATAGCTAAGTAAAAACAGGAAAAAGTGTGGAATTCAGTAACAGAAAAATAATGCAATGACAAGAATAAGTCAGTTTTCTCAGTAATAACCCTCAGTCTGATTGGTCTCAATTTCCCAGTCAAAAGACACAGAATGACACAATAGGCCATGGAAGAAAATCCAGCATTCCTCAGTATAACAAAATATATTTAGTTAACATCACTCTCCAACAGACCAGGAGGAAGGCATAAAGTCTCATATTCCCACTTCATAGTTTGTTGAGAAGGGAGACAAAATCACAGAGCAGTGAGTGCCAGCAGCTTGGTTTCTCAGTATAAAGTGTCTGAAGTCTGGAGGACAGTAGCTTGAAGAAGAACTGAAGTGAGGGGAGGTACACAGGAACAATGAAAGAATTGAAAGAGGAAAAATCATCAAGCTACTGAGGGCAGCTGGCTGGCTGCCAGATAGAAAGTACATTGAAACTAATAGCTTCCCTTCTCACAGAGAAGTGTATCAGTACCAGAAGTGTGTTATACAGTTGGAGACAGTGGGAAAAATGCAAGCATATCTCCAGAAGCAACAGTAGGTGAGTGTGATACCAGCACCCCAGAACATAGTCATAGAGAACATTCACACGGGCATGACATTGTGGGATTAGGCTAGGTGTTTGAACCTCAGTCCCAGAGCAGTACCTTGGTGGCTTCACACTGCAAGTTATCAGAGTGTATGAGGGAAAGACAGTCTCTGGATATTGCCAGCAATTGGAGAGCAGAAAGGCGGGAATTCCACTGAGAGACAAACACAGATGATCATGGTCTTTGTTCCTGCAGTCAGACACCAGATTCAGCCAAGTTAAGCAGGATTGGAGGCTCAAATTTAGCACTGTTCCCAGTGCTAAAGGGAAACCAAAAATAGGATCTTGTGGTATGCTATTCTCAACTAGCCCTGATAGATATCACTGTAAAAGATTATCCTGTTAATGATGTAACTGAATTCATTGCATAGGAGTAATCCTGACTCTGGACAATTTAGTGCCAGTTAAATCGCATGCCAATTGCATCACCACACCCAGGTAGAAGCACAGCAAGAATTTCTAACCCAAGAACTCAGACTAGATTAAACTATGCAGAAATATCTGTAACCTGGAAGAAAGAGGTCCTGAGTCCTTCTTAACTGCATTACTGCAGTGGAGGAATCAGAAGAATAATAAGGGTGTAAGCACTCAGGCTCTCTGGCAAAGAAGCTACTTGGAAAATCACTTATGCAATGATGTATTGGACTATCTGGTCTATGCTCTCAATGGACATTCTAGTTAACTATTCTTTTTAGTTTCATCCACAATTTATTGAGTTGCAAATCGATTAATTATATATTATGATGGTTAAGGAGGAATAAACCTCTGAAAAACATCCTGGTGGGTTCTTGAATGTCACAATATACAGCAACATTGAAATGTTTAAATTATGCATGGGCAGCTGCTGGAGAGGGGACAGCCACACCCAAGCCTCTCTCAGTGAGCCACTACCATTTGTGGACTGCAGGGGAAGAGAAGTAGGACCACAAGGAGGTGATCCCCACTTTGAAATCAGTGCCATGCACGGACTGCTTCGTGAGTCAGTGTTATTCACAGACTGCATTGGGGGGGCAGAACAGTCCCAAAAGAGGTGATTCCCCATTTTCATTGTTTTCATTTTCATTGTTTTCTTGGGTTGGTCTTTATTCTTTTTTGTTTTGTTTGATTATGTCAAATCTGATGGCATAAGCAGCTATTTAAAGGATAGCAAGACATATTATGATAGTCATTTTGGATTTACTATTAGCTTATTTTCAAATCCTTTATTGCATTCATTGTTTTGTTTTTATTATTTCTACTCTGTTCTGTTCTGTTTGTTTTTTACTATGTCCAAAGATATCTGCAGCTATTTTGAGGACAACAAAAGGCATTATGGTAACTATTGCTGATTTTGTAAGGTTTTGAAGTTCTGCCTCACTTATACTAGTTTATATTGATTGGTTTTATTTTATTTCCCTTGGTTTGTCCTCTTTAAAATAAAAGAAAGAAATGTTTAAATTATTAGAAGCTAAGAATATGAAGTAACTGTCAAGGTTATGACAATAAAAATACTTTTAAAAGGCCATCACATTTGGTAATAAATTAGATTTATACAAACAATAATTTCAAAATAAAACCCGAGTTGAGAATGCCTCCTACCCTTCTTCCACCCAAGTATACTTCATATCCCATTATCATTTAGATCGGTGTGTCCCTGAAATTTTAAAGAGTAAACATAACCCTTGCGGATCTTTTCAGAATGCAGTTTCTGGTTATACTGTGGGGCCTGAAAAGTATCTACATTTCTAACAAACTATGGATGAAATTGATGTTTCTGGTCTTTAGGTCATTTTTTGAGAAGCAAGGTGACCTAAGATGTAATAAGGACAATTTTGACCCACTAACTATATGGTTTGTTTAGATTTCACACTTTACTATTTTAGAATAAAAAACAATAGCAAAAAATAATCACAAAAGTAAGTCTTGGAAAAAAAGAATGCTTAAGAGAAAGCTTAAAGTATACAGAGTTGGCAGTGTTTGCATTTGTCTGACATTGACAATTTTGATACATTACAAAATAAGTCAGGACATCAAGTTCTGATAACCATAAGATATGAAGTTACCATATCTTGAGACTCTTCTCCAGTTAACTCAAGTCTATAAATTTAAGCCAGTACGCAGCAAAACCACTATTAAAAATGTTTAATTGTAAACTGTCCATTTAAATTACTTGTAAACTTGCTTTATACTATTTCATCTCCTCTTCCTCTTTCAATTAAAAAATGTTGCTTTTTTGTCTGATAGTTAAGCAGCCTGTGACACCTAATGTCCCACACTTTAAAAATCAGACAAAAATGTCTCTGACCAGAGGACCCAATGCAAAAAGGTTGGCTTCTTTAACACATTCTTAGTATATGCACCTATTTCCACAGGATTACTTTTACAAGTAATTGACTGGCTTTAGTTATGAATGAGGTGACACCCTTGTTCTTTCAAAAAAGACAAATTAGTATAAGAACCTATGAGTAGTACTGTTTCAGATAGTTTAAATATTTTCTTCAATCCAGAGACACTTTGAAGAACACATTTCATGTGCAACATAAAAGAAAACACATAGGGCTCAGGAAAACTGGTGTAATTAGATAAAGATTGGAATCTGTAGAATATGACTCAGTACATATCATGTGACAAACTTTAAGATATTCAGGATAAAACTTTTTTAGAAGTGGTCTGAAAATTAAATTTGTATCAGGTACTCTTCTGCAAAATACATGGATCAGAGGAATATTATTGTTGTAAGCACACAGTATTGCATCAGTTGCAGTAAGCCAGGAACTTACAATTAACACACTGGATCCACTTTGCTATGAAATTTTCCTTTATTTGTAGCAACTTCAAATTGAGGCATTGAGTGAAACACTAAAGAAAAATCTCCTTTAACTTCCAGATAGGCAGGCAAATCCAATATTCCAGTTGTTAGAGATACATTCTCAGCAAAGATACAAAAAGGAACAAGAGCACCATCCACTATTTGCTGATAACCTCTGATATCCCAGGTTCTCTTGACAAATTTTGACTTCTCGATCTGTAAATGCTATGATGAAATGTCTCTGTCCTGACCATCACTGTCATCTTGCTCTTTGTAGAGTTTTGATACAGAGGTTATGCAAGTATTTTCTCTGCAATTCTTCTGAAGATTTATGACTTGTACATAATTTTTATATTAACGAGCTATTTCTTCTGGCATAACTCAATCATCTTTTGGTTCCTTCATTTACTGGACACCCAATCTTTAAATTTCAGTTCAGGTAGCTCCATCCAATTTCCAAAGCTGGTTGTCCACATGGAGTCTTCCATATTATGCCAAGCCCCACTAGGTGGACTTTTACTAAGAACTAAATGAGGGATATATTTATATTGTTCTAATTTCCAATGCTAAATGGATGGATAAACATGAAGAAAGTCAGTATCTGAATAAATAACTGTATCAAAAAGGACTACAACTGGATTGGATCACTGGCCCTCAAGACCCTCAGACAGGTATTCTAAGTCCTGATCAACAATGGAGAGATGTCTTGCTTCTTTTAATTTACTATGTAAGACAGACTGTATTGGATGCTATTTTAGTCACTGTTTACTTGTTGCTGGAACAAAATACCCAACACCCAAAATGAAGTAAGGAAAGTTTTATTTCTTAGAGTTCTTGGAGGTTTCAGTCCATACTCCATTGGCTCCAAGGCAGCATGGCATGGCAAAGCAGCCATTTATGGCCAACACAAACAGAAATGCATGAACTTGAAAGAGAGAGACACATCTTCCTGCCCTTACATCATAACATGGCTCCAATTCTGAGTGGGTGTAGCACTCACACCACCAATCCAAGTGCTATAGAATGAACCAATAAAAAACGAATACTTGCATGAGGCTTGGAGGCCACTGACATAAACTATGACAGGTGTATTGCTTTTGATGATAAGTATGGTATTTAGCCTGATAACATGTATGAAAGGCTTATTTCTGAGTGTGTTTCCTATTATCACCACAGAAAAAGCCACTAGCGAATCTTGAAGTAAACAAGTTTCTTCAACTAATGGTATTGCTTTAACTTTTTGCACCAAATTATCATCAAAACATTGCACTGAGGAATTAAAAATCTCTCCTTCAATTTCAGTGTCACGATAATTTCTGAGATGCTCAGCCAGGGAGCAGTGGCAACACCACACTGGTATGGGGTGTGGCATGAGGGACACTCTAGCGTGACTGCCACCACCTCTTCCTGCAGAGCTGCCTGCCCCGGGAACCTGCTCCCTCAAGATGCAGGTTCTGCCAGGTGCCCCCTCTACACATCTTGCCCTGGCCACAGGGCCCACTGGAGCTCACAGCACTGCAGTCCTGCTCAGCACAGCAGCTTCTACTCCTCTCCTGTGAGTAACCCCAATGCTTAAATAATTTATTGTTATATTTGTGTCTGGATATCCCCACAAAGCCTCATGTGGTCATGGGGAGAGGTGGACTTTTTGGAGGCAGTTGAATAAAGAGTTTGTAATTGGTTCATTGTCTAGTGCTAGGATTGGTGGTGTAAGTGTTACACCCACCCTAGGGTGGAGAGTCTGCAAACAATATAAGGGAGCAAAAGAGGCTTCCTATCCAGTTCTGACCTAGATCCTTGATCTCCCAAATACATGTATGGCAGAGGTTAAATAAAAAGAGAAAATTGCATGATTTTTTAGGGCACCAGTGGGGTCAAAACCCTTTAGTTGAGCTCACGACTCTGAGGGCTAAGACAAAAACTTCTCTGGATCATCCCACTTTTATTAGGACCAAGGACAAAAGGTGGAAAAACTGAGAAAAGTGCAGGAAATGAGCAGGACCTTGGGAGTAACTTCAAAGACTTCTCCAAGTGGTAAATTATGCCAATTTAGGAAAACCACCTTATTTCTAAGATAACATTTATGGTAGGATTGAGACTGCAGGAGTGAAATTCCTTTAGCTGTTGTATCTATTTACTTAATTAGGGAAGAAGCCAAGGTGTCTTTAGCTGTGGCCTTATCTTGCCCTTTGAGGTATCTCTGGCCTCACAGGCCACTACAGGCCTCAGCCAGGACCAGTGATTCATAGAGGTTCACTTACTATGAATCAGCTCCCATCACCAGGCAAGGGGCCAAGGCATAGGACAGACTCACAGATAAACATAGAAAGCCAATTAGTAAAATTTAAATCCTGCCCAGCACTGCTTCATAGAGGTTTCTAACAGCTTCCTTCTCACTTTTTACTTTCTTTGCTTTTACAATCTACTGCCACCGTGAGCTATTGCCTCTATGCTGTGTTCTACCATGCCTTAAAGCCAGAAGATTATGCATTAACATCTCTATAAACTGTGAGCTAAATACACCTTCCTATTTTTGGATTTTGTCATGAGGTATTTTATCTCATGAATGATAGAAAAGTAACCAAGATGTTTACTAATGTGGAATTATGTTTTTTTGTGGTTTCATGTGTATATTAGGTTCATATTCTTGTAAATTTATTCTTGCATTGACTCTGATTTAGTAGGTGTCTATTGCCTCCTGCATCTCAGAATTTTATGTAATTTCTTCATGACAAACCCTTGAACCAAAATTATTGATATACATCTTTTTCCAAACACACAAACTCAATGTCCAAAATTTTTTTTAACACACTTAACCCCCACATAGTCACTCCTACCTTTAATGGCATAATTTCTTGATCCTAAACCTTTGGCTCTTCCAAAATATCATCTCTATTAGCAAATTCTAATAATCTCATAGCTTTCCTCAATCACATGTTGAATCCATGTTTCCCCATATCTCCCCTTCCCTCCCACAAAATGTCCTGTGAAAACTCTCAGTACTAAACTTTCAACTCAACTAAAAGTACTCCAATAAAATCAAAACACACATCAGTCTTTTCTTCTCATATACCACTAGTCTTCCTTTCAATTCTACCCTTAGATTCTAACACAACTCATCCAAACAATCTTCATTCTCCCCAACATACCTCATCTCCCTCACTACAGATCAATCACAAATAAATAATTGTTATAGGCATAGAGAACAGGCAAAGGGAGGAGAATAACTTCCAGGACTATCATATAGAAGTGTTGTAAGAGTGAATCTGTGGATGCTGCTATAAATAGAAGCAATTATTTTGGCAAAATATATGGACAGAGTCAAATAAATTAGAATAAATAACAAAGAGGAAGCATTAGCACTGGGGATAAAATCCTGAAAATTATTCACAGAAAGGTAACATCTTACTATAAAGCTCCATATAAGACACAAAATTGACCCTCCCTCCAGTAACCAGAATGGGCCAGAAGATGCGCACAGCCACAATTCTGTATATCTGCCAACTGCCATTGGTGACTGTCCTGCTGGTGGTCAATGTGGGTCAGCAGAAGCATCCAGTCATGCTTCTGTTAGCCCACCATTTTGGACCTTCCATCTGGTAACAGTGAGGGCTGACAGAAACATCCAGCCATGATTCTGCATGCCCTACAGCCACTATCATTGACCTTCTCACTGGTAGCCAGTGTAGCCTGAGAGAAGTAACCAGGTACAACCCTGTGCTCCCATTAACTGCCATCAGGAACCTTCCCACCAGTGGCAAATACAGAGCAGAAGAACTAGCCCAAACCCCACACACTCACAGCCAGTGGGGAAGCCTTGGTGCAGCCTTGAGGATCTGAAGAAGCCTGCCCCATGCCCCACTTCCTCTCTAGGAAACTGGGTTCTGAGAAATGCAAGTGCTTGCCCTATTCCCCTATACCTTGGAGGGACATCCATGACTATAAGCACCTGGGACCCCACAAACAGCTTGTCTAGAGAAACCCAGGAAAATGTAAAGATTAAGGAGCAAAATGCAATCTCAGAGTTCTTGGCTACACAGAACAAGTCCAGGAGACATAGACATAGAAGAAATTTGAAATCAAACACCTGAAATTTCTGAAATGATAGTAACTGAAGTCACGAAAAAATTTCACAAGGCAGTGAAAGAAATCAGATAAGAAGTAATATATCAGGCAAAATAAGAAATGACAACCATAAGGACAGAATTGCTGAACATATCTAATGAAGTCATACATTAAAAAAGGAAGAGCAAAAGAAAAAGATGGGAACCTTGAATGAAAATATAAAAAAATTAGAATGCATTAAATGGATTCAAAGAGATAATTAAGAAATTAAAATATTCATTTAAAGCTGGCAAAACCACTTGTACACTAGTGAAGATAGACTTTCAGACCTTGAAGACAGCATTGCAGCCAGTGATTATGAAAGGAAAGATCTCTTATAAATAATATCTCATAAATAATAAGGTACCAAGAAATAACAATTCAATGACTGCAAGAAAACATAAAGAAAAATAATTTAAAACTGATATGTGTCAGCAAGAACACAATAGTCAATAAAATGACATACATCACTGTTTACAGAAATAATAGCAGAAAATTTTCCAAGCATGGGAAAAATACCTGACATTCAGATATGCAAGGTACATAGAACTCCAACTAGCCATAACCAAAATAAAACTACACCCAGACATATAATAATCAAGATTCTAGAAATACAGCACAGAAACAGAATATTAAAAACTGTTAGGTGAAAGAAACATATCATCTATATAGGAAAACACATCAGAATCCGACTTCTCAACATAAACCATCAAGTGAAGAAGAGCTTGGAGTGAAGTATTTCAAGTTCTGAAAGCAAACAGCTTCCAACCTAGATTGATGTATGCTGCAAAACTATCTTTCAAAATTAGTGGAAAATTAAGATGCTTCCAAGAAAAAGAGCAACTGATTACCAAACTTACCATACAATGAAAAATGAAGAATATTCTAGAGAGACATAAAGATAATATAGATATATAAATGCACAAGTTAGATAATTATATTCCTAATGTCTGTTAGTTTAACAGAAAGAATGGTTCATTGTTTGATCATTTTTCCATACATATGTCTGGCAATCCAAACAACTACCTTGAAAACAACAATATGCAGCAAATTAACCATTGTTCATCACCTATTATTCTGGTTTGAAATTCTATATGATTGTTTCTATTGTTTTTTTTTCTTTTTCTGCTTTAAAATAAAATAAAAGACACAAATTCTCCTCACTTCTTTTAGTTCTCAACTGGCAGTGACCTTCTCTCTAAAAAAGAGAGGAAAACACAGAGAAGAGGGCATATACTCAAAAGATAAAGATTATAGAGTTAGAGACAGAGAAAGAGAGATATATAGATAGGAAGACTGAACCAAGTAGGAGAACATGGAAACAAGGAAATAGGAGACCTCTGTAACCCTCCCAAACTTGCCCAAGCCAGAAAAAGGTGTCACAAAATGAGAAGAAAACAAATATCAGATATAATTATAGGAAAAATTCTTAGAAAAGATGAAGAAAAAGATGAGTTACAAAAGGAACTGAAACAAAAGTTTATGATGACTACACAAAATATGCCCAAAGTGAATTCTTGGGAACAGAAAAAAACCTGGATGAGCTGAGAAAAAAGTTTAAATTTTGAATGACAGATTCAACAATGATATGGAATACTTGAAAAGATGTCAAACAAAATACCTCAAAATAGAAAAAACCTGCACAATTCATATGGTGCAGAAATGAACAATATGAGATACAATTTGTAATAGAGAGAACAAAAGAGCTCAAAGAAAGGAAAAAAGAAGAAAAAGAAAGAAAGAAAAGAAAAAGAAAGAAAAGAAAAAAAAGAAGCAGCTACTAAAAAACAAGAAAAAGCAATATAAGAGTAATTGGGGCAGGAAAAACTGTAAGCAAAATGAAAGGCCCAGAGACCTCCACCACCCATCTGTCTGAAGGGGGCCAAAAACATGACAAGATAGAGAAAGAGCAAAAGGTCCCCAACTGTGGAACCAGGGAAAGTGAGTCCAACAGAGGTAAATGCAGAGGAAGTTGAGAGCAGCAAACCTGTAATGTCAGAGACAGCCTCATCAGAAATAAAGAAATACATCTGTGACCTCAGTGTTGAATTTAAATCTGAAATTCTAACTCAGGGGAAGCAATATGTAAGAAGATTAATAAAAGAAGTCCTGGATAATCCTCAAGTAGACACAAATGAAAGAATAGAGGAACCCAGAGAAAGGAGACAAGCCTTTGATGAAGAATATAAACAAAACCTAGATTACATGAAACAGATCCAAAGAGAATATCAGGAAATTAAAAACTCCATTGAAACCTGGAAAAACCTTTTAACAGATACTAACGACAAACTTTCAAAACTTGAAGATAGATTAGCGAAGTATGATCATGAAAGGAAAGGTCTCTTAAAAATAACAAGGAAACAGGAAGCAATGATAGAAAAGCTAGAAGATGACAAGAGGATTTATAACCTAAGAGTAAAATATGTGAATGAAGATGCAGCAACAAATACAAATGAAATAAAAGTCTATTCACAGAAATAATTAAGGAAAACTTCCCAAACATAGGTAATGTAAGTGAAGTTCAGATAAATGAGGCATATAGAACTCCAGCCAGCTACAACCCTAACAGATCTACACCCAGACATATAATAATCAGGATCCCAGAAATCCATCACAAGAACAGAATATTAAAAGCAGTCAGAGAAAAGAAACAGATTACCTATAAAGGAAAACTCATCAAAATCACACCAGACTTCTCAATGCAAACCATCAAATCACAAAGAGCTTGGAGTGAAATATTCCAAGCCCTGAAAGAAAATATCCTCCAACCCAGAATGATGTACCCTGCAAAACTGTCTCTCAAAATTAATGGAGAGACAAGATATTTCCAGGACAAAGAGGAACTGGGGGAGTTTGTGACCACCAATCCAACCCTGCAAAGAATACTGAAGGACATTCTAGAGAGAGAGAAGAAAACCACCAGGGTTCCAGGAATAATGGCAGAAAGGCCTCAAAGAAAG
>PVLA01010635.1:0-61366 GCA_004027455.1 Hydrochoerus hydrochaeris
TATGTTAAAAAGAAAGACAGAAAAATCTGGCCAACAAAGAAAAGAATCAATATAAATAGAACAGGAAGTATTGGGGCTAGGGTATAGCATGTTTGCTTTTGCAAGCTAATTAAGTAACAAGATTAAAGTTTAACAAAGGTGAAAAAAGTTAATTAACACATATTGTTTAAGATTATCCCTGCCTGGCCCTAAGCCTGGGGCGCTTCCTGCTTGGGGTTTAAGTTACTGCCAAAAGTTAGCAAATATATACTCCAGCTTCTAAAAAATAAGATAGATTCAGATTCACTCACATACTGGTGTGCAGTGTCTTCTGTCTCTCACTCGCCGACTCCCTGACCACCTTTGGGAACCCTGAGCCCTGCCCCAGCTGGACTCTGGCAAAGGCTGTGTGGCTTCCTGAGAGGTCAGAGTTCGGGGCTGCGCTGTGAATGTCCAGCGGGCATTTTCACTTAGGTGAGGAATCCACAGCTGTATCAATGCCAGGTGAAGCGGCAGCCCGGGGAGCGAGCAGCAAAGCCCACAGGCTCCCCTAGGTGTCCGCGCCCACACTCCACAGCCAGCCCCTGCGTCACACAGAAGGTCTGTAACTGTCTCACCCCGTTCGAGCACTGGGCTCAGACATCTACAAAATCCTGGAAAATGTGGAGCCTTTGGGGGACAGGCTAGGCTGATTCCCGAGAGCCACCACTGTGTGTCCCAATTTTCTTCTGAAACCAGCAGTGGAGTTGCTGTACAAAAATTCTGGCTTTCACCACAGCTGTGTGGAGAGTGGGGTAAAACTCAGGGGCTCAGGTCCACGGCAGCTGGGCTGCCGATCTGCAGGACTAGAGTTCTGCCTGGAACTGTCCCTTCTGCAGAGCCCTGACCATCTGATTCGCCCCAAAACTCAGCCTCGGAGTGAGGCAGCAGCTCAGCCCAAGGTCCCTGACCTGGAAGCTGGGTCCCACGTGTGTCTCACTCATCTCCCTGCATTTCCAAAGGTGAAAGGAAAGCCTGCAAAACCTGACCTCTTTCAAGGTGCGACTTTTAAAATGAACGAAGCCCATGCAAGACCAATAAGCCACCACGGCCTGTAGGCAAAGGGGAACTTTGCCTGGCTTCAAGGCCAGGATGGAACATGGCAGCCTCCAGACCTGTGGCCAGGAGGGAAGGTCCCTGGCAGCCAGCCAGCCGCCTGGTGACTGTGGTGCTGGCCAACCGAGGGCCGCTCCGAGTCACTGGAGACCATTCTCACAGGGACCATGCTGCTCTCCCTCAGGCTGTCACCTCACAGCCGACCCCACCTGCCAGCACAGGCCCACGGTCTGCCCACCGGAGGCTTCCCCGAGGGCTGTGTTTCTCTGAGCTGAACCGGAAATACCACGACTTTCCTCTTGCTAGGATTTGGGGGATTCTGAAGCGAAGCCATATCAAACAGGAGCAAGGGGACACATCTGGGGGAGTGACCACACCCAGGGAGGCTTCTGCCTGCTTCCTGGAGGTGGCGCCCAGGCCCCAGGTGCCTGGTCTCTTTCTTCTGATCTCCTCCCCAATCTGTGACACTGAAACGCCCCTGGCTTTTCCCGACCTTAGTTTGTTACTGATTCACAATCTTCTGGAGGCCCAGTGAATGCCTAGGTGCGACCGCCTGGAAAAAGCGAAAGGTGAAACCCAGCCAGGGGAGCCATGGCCTGTGTGGTGGAAACTGAGTCTGCGTATCTCTCCGGAACCTCAGCTACCACGTGAGCCATTCTGAGTCTGCCCGGTGTGGAGGGCGATGGTTTGGGCAGAGGAGATCCCCACTCCCCTCTACTCCCCTCCCAGTCCCCTAGTGTGGGCTGGCCGAGGACAATGCTTGCCCCGCAGCCTCCCCTCCGTGGGTCCTCCTGGTCACAGCAGGCACAGCACCGGCTCCGGGTGACCTCAACTTCATCTGCTTCCCTGATGGCCTCGATCCCACCCTGGCCAGGGCAGTGACTGCACCTTTGGGAGCAAACGCAAGCGTCGGTCTGCTCTGTGGCGGGAAGTGCTGGAAATTACCTGAAACGACCTCGTCTTGAAGTTTCACCTGCGAACCACTTTACAAAATGATCGTCCACTGTCCCCCACGTACACACACAGGCGCAGAGCGATGGAAACATCTAGGCAGCGCCAGCACAGGCACAGCTCTCCTGGGCAAGGCCTCCTAGGCCCCAAGGGCATCTGTTTCTCCTTTGGGCGGTGCTGGGGATCGAACTCAAGGCCTCGGCACTGAGCTACATCCCTGGCCCTTTCTCGTTCTGAGACAGAGTCTTGCTAAACTGTGCAGGCTGGGCTCAAATGCAAGATCCTACTGCCTTAGCTTCCCTGGGGGCTGGGCTGACAGGCGCGCACCACCGCCAAGCCTTAGAGATTCTGGTCTCCCCCCCTCTTCCTCTGCAGGCCGGGGGCGGGCAGCCCAGTCTCTCGCCTCGCGCTCGCTGCCCTCAGGGAGGCCGTGGCCGCGCTTACCTGCTCCACCCTCCGCGCCAGCTCCGGCTGCTGCTGCTCCCACTCGCGTCGCTCGCGGCCCAGGCGCTGGAGCAGCTCCACCTTCTCCCGCCTCCAGTTCTTCTCGCTGTGCTGCATCTGCCAGCGCAGGTCCATGACCAGGCCGTGGCTGTCGGCCAGCAGCTGCCGGTGGGCCTCCCGCTCCTGCCTCAGCGCGCCCCGGCTCTCGGTGGCAGTGTCCGGCTCGCCCACACTTCTCTCCGCCTTCTGTTCCAGCTGCCAAGGAGAAAGACTTAGGGACCCCTCCCAACACGTGAAGACACCCAGATTTGCATGCAGCCCCTGGACTCCTGGTCACCCGGCCAGGCCACTGTAGAAAGTGAGGTCATGCCGAAAGCCTGAACTGAGAACATCGGATAGCCACCAAATTAAAGATCTAATCGAAAGATGGGCAACTGAAACGAACGGACCCTTCTCAGAAGGTGAAGGGCGGCCGGCCGGTACACACACGAAAACACTGAACGTCGCCAGCCACAAGGGAAATACAAATTAAAACAGCCCTGGGACCCCATCTGATCCCAGAAGGAGTGGCCAGAATCAGGAAGTCAACCAGTGACGAGTGCCGGGGAGGCTGTGGCGGAAAAGGAGCCCTGTTACACTGTTGAGGGGAACACAAACTATAGAAGGCAGGGCGGAGAGTCCTCAAATCTAAAACTAAAAATGCCATTCGACCAGCCAGCCCCTCCTTGGTGTCGTCCCCAAGTGGTAAAGACATCATATTACAGGGATCGCTGCATACCCGTGTTCACAGCAACAGCTAAATCTTGGAAGCAGCTGGTATGTCCATCAACAGATGAATGGACAAGGAAGATTTGTCATTTATATACCTTGGAGTACTACCCTGCCACAAAGAAGAATGAACTTCAACCATTCATAACAAAATGGAGGCACCGTGAAACCATGTTATGTGAAATAAATCAGACACACAAACTTCAATATTGCACGGATTCTCTTACATGAGAAATCCAAAGTATAGATAAGTTAAAGAGCCAAATAAAAGACAGGTAACAGGCAACAGGACTATGGATTTTTTGCAGAAGAGAAGGGGACCAAGAGATAAACATGCTATGGTTCTCAGCCTCGTCATGATCCTGTGATCCTCCTGCCCCAGCCTCCCAGGTGCCCAGCTAACCAGATACTTTTTAAGTGTTCTGATACCAGTTGCTCTGTGTCTTGAGCCAGTGAGCACTATTCCGAAATCTCGTCCACCTGTATCAGGCTACTAAGGAGGTGCTGGGTTAATCCAGAAGTTACTGCCTACAGGGACTCAGGAGAGAAAGCGAAGGCTGAGCCCCAGCTCTGTGAAGGGCTGAACTCAACTGCCCCTGATCTGCACGGAGCACAGGGCGCCTTGGAGAGAAGGCAGAGGAGGGCCTGGGGCCAGGGCTGGGATGGGAAGCTGGCAGCGCTGGCCAGGTGGGGCAGAGCGAGACGAAGGGTGGCAGCAGTGGGGCGTTCCCGGTCTGCTGGTGAGACGTGCACTTCAGGGAGAAAGATAATGCAGGAGGAAGTAGGAAAGCTACATCTCCTGTCAGCAGAGGCCAGGGGGAGGCATGGGCTTCTGCCACTGCCGGTGCCCCGTGTGGGCCTGGAGCCTGAGTCCGTGGACCCTGAGTCCATGGGGACCCCACAGCGCAGGTTCTGGCTTCTGCCCCCACTCCATGCGCTCGAGTCTTCCTCCCCCTCCCCCATCACCCTCAGCCCCAACCGCACAGCGCATCGCCGTCCTTCTCAGCCACGTCCGAGGCCAACAGCCACCAGCACCGCGCTTGGAGCTTCACTTTAACACCCCCTCCCCTCCTTCCCCTGACACCTTCCTCTAAATTTCCCAAGGACGAGCACCTCAGGTCCTTCCTTGGGCCTCCCTCAGTCACACACAGCCCTGAAGACGCCTTCCGATCCTGTGTCCCTGACACCCGCACGTCCTCGGGAGCAGCCCTGTGTGGAGGCCACAGTGGCGCTTGTGTGTGGTCACATCATTGTCTCAGTCCGTGTCTCTGTTGCTGCTGGTGACAGGTGGCTGTAAACGTCTTCGGCCCAGCCCTCTCCGTCCCAGGACCTCTCCCGCCTTGGCAAAGGTGCTGTCACCCAGGCACCAGCTACGAAACCCGGGAGCCACGTGGGCTGCAGCCTCCCCTCCACGTCTTCGTCAGGTTTGTACCCACCATGCCCACGTTGCCGCTTCTCACCCATTCTTCTCTGCAGCCCCAGGTTCCTGGACCCCGCTGGCCATGGAGGGAGCCAGAGGCTCCTCCCCAGTGTCACTCTCTGTGATTCCTGGGGGGCCTGGCACCTACAGTCACAGTCATGGTGAGTTACACGGTACAGGGTGTGTCGTGGGCTGGGGTGCAGCATGGAGGTGAAGTGTGGCTTAGCATGCACTGAGGTAGGGCATCTCCCCCGTTCTGGTTGAGCAGCAGCTCCCTGAAGATATCCACAGCCCAGAGCCCATCCGTTTTCTCACTCCCCACGGCTTCTACTCATCTCTACCTTGAAGCCAGAGCAATTGTTTTAAAAAGGAGGCCTAGAGTCCACGGTGAAATCAGGCTTGTGGTATCCCCTGCTTCCCTGCCTTCCCGTCCCCACCTCTGAGCGCCTCAGCTGAGCCTCATGCCCTCTCTCACAAGGCCCAGCTGGGCCTGTTCTCCTGTGCATGGCGATCACCACCTGCCTGTGACACCTTGGTGTAGTCTCGAGGCCCCAGTAAGCTGACAGAGCACAGCTCTTCCCACACTACTGCCCACGATGGCCCGTTCCTGTTGCCCACTGGCGAGAAACGCCTTGCTGGCTGTTAGAGGCCAAGTACGCACAAAGTCTGATTTGGGCGCCAGTGGAAGGAATCGCAGAGTAGGGAAATGGCACTGTATGGGCTCTGCCCCGAGGGAAACCTTTCTGGGCACAGCCGGCCTCCTGGCCTCTGGGTTTGCAGTCTGAGCTCCCCTTGCTGCTGGGCGCTGACTCCCTGAGGCTTTGTTTGTAGGGAACGTGTGGGTGGGTGCCCAACAACGCTATGTTTTGAAACTGGCTCTCATCAGAGCTCAGGCTTCCCCTCTTCAGTGTCTTACGTCTTGGAAAATATTTATCTCCCCCACCCTGGGTGTCCCCCACACACATCTTTAAATAGGTGGGGAGGCAGCTTGGCCAGGGGCAGCCGTGCTCATCCTCCCAGTACTGGCCCTGCCTGCTGAACACTGGGTCAGACAGCGGCTCTGAGCAAGGGTGCCCATGGGCATGGTGCAGGACAGCAGGTGGGGCCCGGGGCAGCTGGCAGCGAGGGTGACGCGTGGTACCCGGAGAGCAATAGGCCACCTCCTCTCCTCTCCTCTCCTCTCCTCTCCTCTCCTCTCCTCTCCTCTCCTCTCCAGGCCGTTTGAGACGCTGCTTTCTGTACTATTTTCTTTTCTCATGACCAAAGCAGCTCACGAGACACCTTTATTGACCATGGCGCAGCCCAGGAAAGTGGTGATCACAGCCACACAGACCCCTCCACCCAGGACCCAGGGGCGGACGAGCCAGAGCAGCACATGCTGTGGAGGCCGTGGATTACTCTTCAGGACTCTCAGAGCAGAAATCCTGGGAAAGGCTGGGGTGCTGTGGACGGGGGTCACATGCAGGAGGAGGCAGGACACGGGACTCTCCCTCCTCGGCACTAAGTGGCTCGAAATGTGAAGCCAGTTCCTCCTGGCCTCAGTTTCCCTTGGGGTGGGAAGGACACTGTGAGTCTTTCCAGGACTGTGAGGTGTGTGAGGACCGTGTGTGTCCCCTGCCAGAGTGAGTTCTCCTGACTATGCGCTTGCGGTAGCTCGGCATGATGACGTCATCACACTGCCCCCCCCCCAACTTTGTAGAGGGCAGGTGAGCCAATGACACCATGATGTATGCTGCCTGACAGGCACATTAGGGACCTGGGAGTGTCGGGGACCTCAGCTGGCACCGTAAGGAGGGCCCTAACTGCCAGCCCCCCTTTCTCCTGGACTGGGGCAATGTCCCTCCCCTGTACCTCCAACCCAGGTGGCGGGACACCCCGGCCGCCGGTACCTGCTCCAGGCGGCACTTGAGCATGGCCCACTCCACGTCCCAGGCCGCCTTGTCGCTGGTGTACTGCTGCTGCAGCCGCCGCCGGGCCAACTCGTCCTCCCACAGCTCACAGCGGAAGTCCTCCAGCAGGGCCTTGAGGGCGCGGAACAGGTGCTGGTTCTCCACCACCTACAGGGACAGCAGGTCAGGTGAGGTTTCCATGGTGGGAGCACCTCAAGGTGGAGAAGGGGCAGCCCTGGCAGTCGGGGGACAGGGTTCTGCCGTGAGGGATGGTAAGTTGCTGCCCACGGTCTCCAGGGTTGAGACAAAGGGGCTGCCAGATCAGAGAAGCTGTGCTGCCCTGGGTTTCGGACAGGTATCCCCACAAGCAAGACTCAGGCCTGTACCCTGGGACCTACAGCAGAGGCACAGATGTGGGAAGTGCAAGAGGCTGGCCAGCTGCCCTGTGGGACATCAGGTGTCCCAGCTGCCTCCACCTTGCGTGGGGTGTGGACCTGAGAAAACGTACACATGTCCCTCTGTGCAGCTGAAGTGGAAAGGACGGCGCAAAGGTCACACTCCTGTGGTCACCAGGTGGAAGCTCAGCCACTGGGCAGGGTGACTCAAGGCTCACAGTGGGGACATATGCTTCCAGGGCACAGCCAGGCCAACCCCCGGCCCAGGCCTCTGCACCACCTCATGCAGCCCCTTCGCAGCTGCCTCTACCTGTCCTCTCCATCCTGTCACTCCCAGGAACAGAGCCCCACCCCGGCTCGGACTCCAGTGTCTGCAGGACCCCAGTTCGTGTTAAGTGAGTGGACATATCTAGGGTTTTCACAGCAGCTGTTTATACCTCATGTCAAAGTTGTTTTATATTTTCTGAGCTCTGCTTGGGCCTTCCCAGGCAAAGTGTGAGCCCACAATCCCTGCAAGAGCATGTGTCCACGCAGGTATTCCGCCCGTTAGGGTTAGAATTTGTCGGGCCGAATGAAGCACGCTGTGTCACTCGATTCCGGGCCTCGGCCAACCGGAAAGCGCCAAAGCACTTCCTGGGCCCAGCCCGGTTCTAAAGTCACCCAGGAACCGGCAAACACACCCCACGGGAAGAACCTTGGGGAGTTCGGGTATATGATTTTACGTCTAAATAAAGCTGAATTAGTACAGGGAAACCCTTTTCTATGAGCAGATTAACCGAACACTCCGGAGTTGTCACCGTAATTTAACTGAGTCACGCCAATCAGATATGTAGGCTTTGGTGGAAGAGAAAGGCCTATTTATTAGTCTTTGCTGCTCTTTGGTTTTTCTCGCCGTGAACAGCAGTTTTTGCATGGGACAAATGGCATTAAAAGTGCAAATCAGTTACCATTTGCAGCTAGGGGATCTTCTCAAAGCCCTGCACTCTTTCCCACTGCCTGAGCATAAAATAAGCGACCACCACCTTCAGGGAGGCGAGCTCCTCCTCAGGGAAGCTGCCATAAATGCACAGCTGTTTTTCCAAGCTCTACACCAAGAGTTTCTAAAAATTACATGTGTAAAAAACGCAAAAATAAAATTACATAAGTGTAGTTGAGTACTGCAACACATCTTTGCATAGAATCTGCTGAAAAATTATGTATGTATGATAGATTCATCTAGCACTTTCACTCCCATAAAAAAATCACCATTTTTTTAAATCAACAGAATTTTAAGCATAAGAGAACAATAAGTTTGATCCAGTTGTTGGAGCAATCACCCAATTTTCACTAACGAGGCACAGAAGCAAACACCTTCTCATCCATAATCAGTCGCTCTCTGGTAAGCTATTCCATCCCAATCCACATGGTCTCTGCCAGCGCAGGTCGTGGCCCTGTACCACACCACTGCCCATCACACTGGAATTAGAACTTTCCAGTCCTTCTGCCATTGAAAATCTGGTTTCTCTGGAAGTGAAGCAAGTAAACAAGTACTATTTGACTTTATTACACACCAGATTCAATAAAATCAAGGCTTAATGTTTTCACGCATGTTTGGGTCACAGTAATCAATGCAGTAGCCTATGACCCAGGGAAGTTTAAGCACTTGGACCACACTCCCGAACCGCTCTGGGATGAGAACGAGCCCAGAGCATCGTTACTGCTGGTACTCATCCTCAGGGGCCAGGAACCGTGTGTGGTGCGGTAGGAATCCAGCATAGCTTCTGCCACAAATGCGTGACGGTCACAAAGGGGCTTTCTATAGGACATTTCCGGAGACCCAGAGGAGCCATGGACAGACACGACTCTTCCAAACAATTTTTATACACACATGCGAAAAGCCCAGGCGCGGTAACCACTGACATGGTTTCCCTCGGGCCTCTATGACCTGGCTTGTGTCTCTCCCCCGCCCTGCAGCTCTGTCGCTGCTGTGCTTCCCACCTTACAGAGGAGCCCTGTGGGCAGGAGGAACCCAGGTCCCGCTGAGGTGCTAATGTTAAGGAAGCGAGGGCCGGGACTGAGCCCCAGTGGGTCCGTCCCCCCCAGAAACCAGATGAGCCGGGCTGGGAATATTCAGATGATGACGACGCTCCGCCGAGCCTCCTGCCCATTCCCTTCCCCTCCACGCCTCCCTGTGACCCTCTCCTCCCTTCCCTGCAGCCAGGACCCCGATGCATGAGCTGGGCAAGCACTCTACAGCGGAGCTACATCCCGACCCCCGGGGTTTCTTTTAACGCTGCCTCAGAGAAGCCACCTCATGTCTGTGAGACTGCTGCCCTCCCCACTGCCAGGGACACAACTGGGGAACCTGAAAGCCGCCCCTCTCTCCTCCTTCCCTGGCAGTGCCCCAGATGGGATCTGGGTAAAAACTCAACCAAATCAAGAATCGAATTAACAGACCCACTTAGATGTCTTTCCACCAAAAGCCACACCGGATGCAAAGCCTGCTGAGGCTCTGGGGCCAGGAATCCAGCTCTGCAGACTTCAGGTGGAGGTGCTTGAATATGAGACAGTTTCAACCCCAAAGCCCAACTGTCCAGTCTCTTCAGAGGGCAGCTTGCTGGTTTTCTAGCATAGCAGCAGGATAAAATGGCTTCAGTACTTCCTCCTCCTCCATCGGAGGGTGTTTCAGCGCGGCAAGGCTTAAAATACTCCTAAAATTGAGCCCAGAGCCTGACAATGGGATAACGTGTCACCCTGCACAGCTTTGAGGCCGCTGCCCGTCAGTCGTACTGCGACGCAGGCCTACAACAAACACTACCCGCAGGAAGTGATGGAGGAGTTACAGCTTAGGTGCTGCACCCAGAACCCCAAGAAGCCATGCTTTTCAGACTCCCAGACTTCTGAGATGGGCCTCAGGTGAAATCCTACCTCGGGGAGCACCAAGCCACCACTGACTGACTCCGTGCGGCCTTCTCAGAGCCATTATCCTTGGAGCTGAGTTTAATGGAGCTGGAGCAGATACACTGACCTGCTGCCACAGGCTAACCTGCAAAAAGCTGGCCACAAAATAGAGGTGTGGGCCTCCGAGTCCTCCTTATTGAGGTTATTCTGTGCAGCTGGGAACTCTGCAATCCTTGGGGGACACCCCCCTGCCTGCAGGTAGCTCCTGTTTGGTACACGCGGGGCAGGGGAGGTGGGGGGAGCAGGCACAGCAGTGAAGGCCACTCCTGTAACAGCAAGGACAAGACCATCCCTGTGACAGCAGCCAGAAACGATACAGTCACACATCTAGCGACATTTGGCTGGATGTGGAATAAGTCATCTGTCATCTTTTAACATTCATTGCTACATTCAGATTAATCTAAGATTCTCTTCTAAAACCACCGTCCCTCCACCCTTAGAAGAGAAGGTGAGGCCCTAACAGGGCCTTTGGGGCCTGGAGATTCATTTCCCAGGAGCCACCTGGACTCCAGCCAAGGATGTGCCCGACCGCGGTTCTGGAGCCCTCTGTGCCTTTGGTCGCCACTGCTGTTGCCGTCAGCATCCCAAGAGCTATTGCCAGCTAGGGAAGAATCAAGGAGGCCCACGTTTAACAGTGAACACTGAGCGAATGTTCAGAGGCTCAAATCAGGGCAGGTCTGACAAAAACCCAGTGGCCGTTTGGGAGGAAACCATGGCCCAGGGAGGTTGGAGTTCTGTTACCCACCGTGGGGTGCTGTGAGCTGCCAGCTGTGGAAAGAACGATGGGGCAGGCAGAGTCCTCTCCTTAGGTCTCCTTGTATACATGTGAACCTGCACCTGCGCGTGTGCTAGGTTCAGAGCAACAGGAACAACGGCCAAGGGACCCCAAGGACCAAAGGCTCCATGGCTGCCGGGAGGTTCCTCTTCCGTGGAGGGCAGGGGTCTCACCAGGGAGTCCACGCAGCTCTGGAGCGAGGGGAAGAGGCGAAACTCACGTGGAGGAGCAAATCAGGCTCAGGACAGAGCTTTCCTGTTAGCAGGCCAGGTGGCCCTCAGGGGTGAGTACATGCCCTTCACGCTCCAGGCCCTGGATTTGATCCCCAGCACACTGCAAAATTAAACCAGGTCTCATCCGGTAGAGATGTTTTTTCCAGAAGCTTCTTTATCTCAGGCAAGACAGAAAGGGGCAGCTGAACAGCCAGGGAGCTGGCCCAAGTGGACTGGAGTGTCTGACAGGCCAGGTTCCAGGCCCCGTGAAGCCATAATTGAGTAAAGGTCAGTAAGCCGGGGATGTCATCAGGGCCCCGTCCACCACACTGGCGGCTTCTCCAGAATGGTTCCTGGCATTGGTAACCTGATAAATGAAGCTGTCCAGTGCGCTACACCGTGAGATGCAGAATAAGCCACAACCAAGGCTGGGCCGAGGAGCTGCAATGCTTGGTCACCAACCTTCGGGAAGGCTTCTGGGCCATGTGTCCTGGGAGCACGTCCTTCTGCTCTGTCCTGGCTCTGCAGAGCCATGCTGACTTGTGCTCCAGGCTGCCTGGCCGGCACCCGTGTCACAGACAAAAGCAAAGCTTCTCACGGAGCAGTCACTCCTGGGTCCAGCTGTCACCTGCAGTAGAGCTCGTTAATCCTCCCTGGCAGACCTGCCTCTCTGTGGGTGCCTTGGAAGCCCAACCAGACGCCTCTGCGTCACACGGTCCGTACCTGACACTCACACCTGTGCCTACTTTTAAAGAAAACCACTAAAAACTAACGCTGGGAAGAACAGGGGAAAAGGGGAGACAACAGTAAACTCTGCAGAATGGGAGGTTCAGGCTGAGTGAAGTTAAAATCATTTCCCACCCCAAGGGCCACATTTTCCATGACTGTGGTTGAGAAAACCAGGTGGGTTACAGACTTTTCTTTCCCGAAACACCTGGCTGCAGGGGGAGACACCACCGTGGTGTGCACAAGGAAGTCACCTGAGCTGATCACAGTCCTCTCAGAGGTCTGAGCGCGACGTCACTCCTAAAGTAAAACTGACTGAGCTGAAGGCAACTGCAAAGCCACCATCGAGTCCCTGCCTAGATCACTGCTGGAAAACATATTCTGTGATCTCAGATCTTGCCGTGGACAGTGGCCAGTGACACACTTCCTAATGGTGTGGGGCAAAGGTCCTTGGAAGTGTCCTCTCTTCCCGGAGTCCCCACCTTTGGGGGGTACGTGGGGGTGGATGGGTAGATGGCAGAGTGGATTCAGGTTCAGGACAACGCTGCTTCTTCTCACCTAGATCTGGACCTAATTCCCAAGGCTCTGCTGGATGTGATGGTGCATGCCTGTAATTCCAGCATTTGGGAGGCTGAGGCAGGAGGATCACCATAAGTTCAAAGCCAGCCTGGCTATACAGTGAGTTCAAGGCTTAAACTGCAAAGTGAGACCCTAGCTCACTCTGCCCCGACAAATGAAACCACAACAAAGCAAAAAAGGCAATACCTCAGGACCTCAATTCTCCAAATCCATTGCAGCTTCTTTTTGCATAAAAATGCATTTATGAAAAGGACGTCATCAGCAGCACCCTTTGGCTTATCGAGCCAGTCTATTCCCGTGGGGCTCAGCAGCCCTGACGGGGATGCAGCTCCGAATCTCACCCCTTCGCCTGTGTGCTTTAGCATCAAACACTTGGATCGGGGACAGACAGCATGTTTCAAATGGCCTCGGAGAACCCGAAACCCTTCCTACACGCCAGGGCCTGGACAGCCGCGACACACTGGTTCTTTCTCCCACGCTGCCCGACCGGCGGCGCAGCCCCACATCGTGGCCAAGCGCTGCTTCCAGCTCTTTCTTTCTGTGGCAAGAGCATCTCGTTCAGGTGCCCACTTTCCTGGGAGACAGTCAACCACTCAGTCCACAGAAGACCCTGGAATCTCTCTGCCTCTGCAACAGGCTGGCTGGTCCCAGAGGGACGCACACCACCCACCGCCTTCACTCAGGTCCTCTGTCCTAGCCCACCCAGCCCAGGGAAGGAAGGGGCCGCTGTGGGGTGAGCGGCTGGACAAAGGCACTGCTAACCCAAGCCTGGCGACTGCCAGCAGGCACAGGGGCCGTGGCAAGATGGAGCACATTTCTGCTGCAGTGACACCGACACTCGGGACGGGACACCCCAAGTGCAGCCCGGGGGGACAGCGCTGGGTCAGGCACCCACCTGCCTGGGGAGCGGTGGCCCGTCTACCGTCTGCAGCCGTGGTGCATGGTCGCCGATCTGCGCTGGGCTGAGCAGAGACGCCTCCCCCACTGGGAAGCCACAGCCTCGGTCTCCATCGTCACGCTCGGGCCCATCGGCCTGGTGGGCCTCCTGGATCCCAAGCTCCCCAAGCCCAGCGAGGGTCTCTGTATGCTCACCCTGAAATCAGCACACATGACACACAGCTTTGCCTGCAGCCTTCTGCTGGATGGCCTGATTTTCCTCTTTTTTTTTTTTTTTAGAAAACAAGCTCTTACAACATTGCCCATGTTGGCCTCCAACTCCTAAGCTCAAGTGATCCTCTTGCGTCAGCCTCCTGAGAACCCAGGAGGGCAGACTCCTGAGTCCTACGGTGTGAAGAAATGTACCCACTTACGGACTTTCAGGGTCTTTCTTCCCTAGTCTCTTCCCCTCCGATGTCCACATGGGCATTTCACACACTGCATCTCCTCAGCTGACCAGCACCGGGTAGTGGCTGAGCTTATGAAAAGCCCTGACTTCTCATCGTACCATCCTGAGTCAGTGTTGCTTATGGCTACCGTCTGGTAAACGAGAGGAGGGGATCCCAGAGAGCCGACAGACAGGAAGCCTTTTTTTATTGGAGTGATTTTTTTTTTTTATTGGAAGTTCTATTGCCTAACAGTGACTTTTCGTGTCAAGGGTACTGAGAAGCTGGCTGAACTCACTTTTAAAGACTTTCTGCAACCTGAGGAAAGATTACCTCTCCCAGGAGGGCCAGACACTGCACAAACGGCTGCTGGAGTAAAAAGCAGACAAAAGCTCTTTGGAAGCTCCAAGGAAACCCACTGAGGGGGGTTGGTGGCCCCTGAGCCTGGGAGCCCAAGGTTGCCCTCACTTGGACAATGAAACCCCATCAGAACATGAGCCGCTGTGCCCCGCTGCTGTCACGCACCCAGGAATGGACACACAGAGGGAGGAGCATGCAGGGAGGTCAGGGGCTGAGTGGAGACCCCCGAAGGCGGTGGCATGTGATGCGAGCATTGGGGTGAAGTGGGGACGGGGTGAAGGCTTGGAAGCAGCAAGGCTGGAAAAGACAGGGAAGGACCTCGGGGTGACGACACCAGTGAAATAAGTCAACGGCAAAGGCTCCACGATGGGGTCACGGGCCAGCATGCCCTCGAAGCCAGGTCCCGGGCAGTTCAAACGTAACTGGACACACCACTGCATTCCCATGGCTTGGATCAAACGCACAGGACGACCCCAAGTCAGGGATGTGGCTTTGTGGGTGCGGAGGGCAATGCTCAGGCACATTACCTCGGCGCCGTCCTCGCTCGTCTGCTTCGCCTGCCGCCAGTGTGTGAGCAGCCACCGGAGCTTGACGTAGAAGAGGAAGATGCTCTGCCGCAGCGAGCCCAGCTCCTCCTGCAGCAGCGCCCGTTCCTCGGCCCAGGTGCGCGCCAGGCTCTGCACCGCCAGCTCCTTCCAGCGCAGCGTGCGCAGGTGCTCCTCCTCCATCTTGAATGGAACAGACAGGGGACAAGTGGTCACTCCACCGGCTGCCCATGCCCAGCTGGAGTCACCCCCCCAACAGGACAGACCCAACCTAAGCCATGCTGCTGAGAGCTGCAGAAGCCAGCGGCCCCTGGAGTGGGGTGACGCTGCACCCAGAGGCATCATGGCCACGCCCACTACCTGCCTTTGAGAAGGGTGGTGCTGTCCCCAACCCTTGAGGACACTGGCTTATGGGGACTCAAGGGCCAGGGAAGCAGGTCCCACCTCTCCAGCACCTGGGCTCAGGGCACAAGTGTGTCCCACCGGGAGGAACAGCCATCCCTGCCTCACAGCTCCTGTGCCTGCGTCCCCACAGCCCAGCAAAGGAGAATGGGAGCTGGAGGAGGGAGGGAGAGACAGAGGGACGAAGCCTGTGTCCCCAGCGTGGGGCGACCCACTTCCACACTCGCGACCTTCACACTCCAACAGATCTGCGTCTCTGCTGGGGTGATGACAGCGCTGCTGATAAAGAAGCGTCTCCCACCTCAACACCCATTCCCGCTTTCCGCTCTTCTTTGAAATAGGGGTCTTGTTGTGTTATTCAAGCTGACCTCAAACTCCTGGACTCAACTGATGCTCCTACCTCAGCCTCCCGTGTAGCTGGGCCCAAGGTGTGCACCACCATGCCTGGCTAAGTCACTGTTGTTACAACGCTTCAAAAGCCTGCCTTCCCGCAGCAATTAGCATGCCTAATACTGATTAAGCAAAAGGGAGCAAACTAAACCTTATTTTTCAGATAAGGTACAAGAGTGAAATCTACAGTAGCTAAGATGGCACGTGCAGTCAAAGGCTTCTGCTTCACACTCCGAGAAGGGGACTCAAGGGCAGACCCCGCCCGTCAGCACCCTCTCCCGACTTCACGGCTCACTGGAGTTGGAGCCCAAGGCGTGACTCTCCTCTTGGGTACTGGGTTAACTCGCAGGCACACGGACAGGGACGCTGCTGCCCAAGGTGACACCAGTGGCTGGTGACAATGAAGTGCGTGCCAGTACTCTCAGCATTCGGGAGGCTGAGGCAGGAAGATCATTTGAGGTTCAAGACCAGCCTGGACTACAGAGTGAGCTCAAGCTCAGCCTGAACTGCACAGTGAGGCCCTGTCTCAAAAAGACCCCCCCCAAAAAGACCAGTGAGGCTGCAGTGGAGGGCTCTGGGGACGCACCAGGCGCTGCAGTGTCTCAGCAGCTGTGTGACACCTACCCGGTGTGGGGCCTCTGGTGGACAGTGGTGACGCTGTCCATGTGTCAGCAGACCTCTGGGGCCCCCACCGCTCTTCCCCAGGGACATGGGGGTGCGGTGGGGTGGGGCAGCTGTGTCCATTTTGACTGAGTCAGAAAGCCTCAGCTTCCTCGGGGGTGACATGAAGACAACCCAGCTCTGCCCAAGATGCTGCAACAGTGTGGGGACCCAGGGGCCTATCACCGGCAGTACCCAGCGCCCTCTGCCCTTTCTACTTCTTCACTTCCTGACCTCCACGTGTGACCCAGCCTTGGGGCTGCCCTGGGGACATCAGGGGACACCGCCCCTTCTGCTCTGAGTGGCCTATGTGGCTGAAGTCCTTTCCTCCCCATCCCCCTTCCTGAGGACTCCAAGCTCCAGGCAGTCTGGGGCCCCCACTTCCGAGCAGCCTCTCCCACAATGAACTCAATGCTGGACCATCTGTGGGCGATGCCCAAACATTTTTTAATTAGTTAGGAATTCGTCTTCTGCATAACACACAGTGACTCCCTCTGCTGACGATGGTCCCGACGCCCACGCCCCAAAGGGCCGTGCGTGCCCCGGGAGAGGAGGCCAGGGCACTCGCTGCTCCTCCGTAAGCCGAGTGGGGCAGCGCATGGTCCCTAATCAGGCCGTGACCCACTTAGGCCCCGGCGGCCTCGGTCACACGCGCACTGCACACGCTCCTCACGGCGCCATCCCCTTCACACTTTGTAGCAGCGCGGCTGCTCTGTTTTGTTCTGAATGCACAGCAAGCTTTCAAGAGCAAACACAGGGGCACAGAGGTGCTGCAGCAGAGAGGAACCTGGATCGGTCCACAGCTGAAATCAGGTGTGGGTGCGGGGCTGGGGCTGCCTGTGCCTGCAAACCTCCCACCCTGGGAGCTCCGGAAGTCAGCGGATGGACGGTCAGCCTGCTACAGTGCTGCTGGGGTCTGGAGCGGCGAGAAGCTCCTCCGGCCTCTGCTCCAGCACTGGCGGGGTTTTGAGGACAACCGTTTAGGGGGAGCTGAGGTTGCCGTCAGAAAATTCACAGGATGTGACCACCGCGATGACAGTCACACTGCCTGTCCGGCTGGACTGAAGGCCCCTGCTTCATCAGCTTCCCGCTGGCCCGGCGGCAGGAACCTCGACGTGCAGATACGCTGCTATGGGACTGCTCTGTGGTTTCGGCTACCTGTGGTCACTCATGGCCCCACGTATCAAAGCAGAGATGCCCAAACAGCCAACCCATGAGCTTCTGAATAATGTTCTAGCACGGTAATGGCTCTGCTACATCATGGCTATGCGTCTGTTCGGCGCTATGTTGTAAGTTCGACTTTATTCTATGTACAGTGCAGAAAAACCACAGTGTACGCAGGGCTGGGCACTGTGTGGTTTCAGGGTTCTGCAGAACATCCTTCACAGACACAGGGACACATCTGAGAGGGGCTATGTGACCCCATATGCCTGGTAAGACAGCACCCTGGTACTGGGACTGAACCTGGGACCCTCACACTGAGCTCTAGCTATACCCTGCTTTTAATGTTTTGAGACAGGGTTTCACCAAGTCACTCAGCCGCGTGGGCCGGGCTGGAACCTGTCAGACTCCCTCACTGGCATGTGCCACTGTGCCCAGCGTAGACAGGGGCTCTGCAGCCACACGAAGGGCTGTGCCGGGCTCCGCCTGTGTATTTACCTTCCGGATCGTGTCTGCCAATGTCTTTGTCTCCTCTTGCCACAGTTTGGTCGCCTGTGTGAGCTGGCCCTGAAGCTCCGCTACTGACACACTCTGCTCAGGGAGAATGGGAGGGTCCCTGAGCTACCAATGGGACAAAGGAAGGGCTTTAGTGCCAACGAGGATGCTGCCCGAGGTGACAACGCAGGACAGACATCAGTACACCCAGAGACATACACGGAGCGACATGCAAGGGCTGCAGCAGTGGAGTGACTGTGGCCATGTCCCAGGAGCCCTGTGCCCTGGCTCCGCGGCCACCTGTGTGACTGGGTGACAGAAATGTCAGTCGCCCTTCATCTCCTGCCAGGAGGCAAGGTGGCTCTGCATAGGGACCTGGGTACCTTGTTGTCACTAGCATAACCAGAGCTACCCAAGAACGAGCCAGGGTATGTGACAAGGTCCCTGTTATGGTGCTGGTGCCTAGGTGGCTCTGAGACAGTGTGAGTGGGGACCTTGGCATGGTACCAGGGCAGAGCATGCTTATCTGCCCTTAGATGCACCCCGAGCTACGTGGGGTCTCTGACTGCACAGTCAGTGTCTGGACGCTTGCCGGTGAGAGGTCCCTGTCCCAACCCCAGCAGGGGGGGCCCCACTGCCCTGGGTATAGAGCTGGCCCCTGCCCCCAAGTCCCACAATGGCAACATAGCCCGGGAGGATCTCGAGGAGACCTACTTATCACACAAGACGATCTACATCGAGCTGGTTGCCTCGACCATGCTGAAAGCAGTTCAAGGAACCTGCACAACTATTCTTTGTGTTACGCTCTATCTTTTGTGTCCCAATGGACCCGGGACAGAGGTCACAGTCATTACTTTTGAAGTAAAGTGTCTTTTAGAGGTGGAAACATTGTCACACTAAGAACCTCAGGCACTGCTAAAATTTAACCTGACATTTTACTTGCTGGGCTGTGTCACATGAACACAGGTGATTCATAAAACTGAGGGGCCGGAAGCAATGGTTGCTATAGAAATGCATCAGCCCACTGGTCATCATGTCCCCTCTAACCCGTCTGTTCCATTTCCCTGCAGTCACCGCTTGTCCTGCTCTGAAGGGACTGAGGCTGCCACCAGCAAGGACCAGAGCAAGCGGCAGGAAACTCAGGAAAGCAGGCCAGAGCCCTCCCGGGATCACAGCAAAGAGGGCGCACTGGTCTGAGGGACACTGGGAACTCGCCGACTTTGGGCAAAACTCTTGAAAGCAGAGATTTAAACTCATCCTATTTTAAGAAACTCAAGAGCGTCTGAAACTATTAAACACTCCTTGGACTCGCTGGATGTTAAGAGACTGCTGTAGTCTCCTACATGTGGGATCGCTCTGAAAACAGGTGTTTGTTTGCAGGTTGAATTTATCCCACAGCCAACGTTCCTCTCCACAAAGGGCTATTTAAATGTGCGCAGGCTCCCGTGAGAAGGTAATATTAAGTGAAGTCAATCAGACATGCTAGCTTAAATTTTATATGGTTTCTCTTACGGGAGAAACTCAAGTATAAATAAAAGAGCAAAATAAAGACAGATGACAGGAACAGAGAGAGATCTAGTGTGAGGAGCAAGAGATGGAGGGAGGGGAGAGGGTCACCAGCTGCCCTCTGCAGACTGGTGAAAACCAGAATGACGCGTGCTGTTGGGACAGTGACTTCCTCCCTCACAGCACATGCCCACTGCCTGCAGCTCTGGACGCCCTGACTGGACAGGCACTAGCTGCTAATCCTCTTATCTGAGGCTCTGAGACTCGACCCTGCTGTCTATGGCTCCGGCTCTGGCTCCGGCGCTGGCGGCTGCTGGGCGGGGCTGTGTCTGGGGATGGGTGCTGCATACCATCAGTGGGCAGTCGGTTTTCTAGGTCTCAGCTCTGCCTTGGCTAAGGACACATCCCACTTTGGGTTTGGCTGTGTAACATGAGGTCCTGTCCTGGGGACTCGCAGGTCCAGCTGGTGTCCAGTGCAAAGCCTGAGGTTGCAAGGACTGCTGGGGTCCTTCCCTTCCAGCGCAGGGCCCACACCACATGGCCAGGGTCCTGGTGCCACTCTGCTGAACCACAACCAGTGGCAAATGTCTCTCCTGTTTGTCAGTCCTTTCCCATCGGTGCTGGGCCCATGTCCCTGTCTCCTGTCCCTTGATGCCACCAAAGCCTGAGATTTTTGGTTATCAATGCTGCCACCACCTCTACTGTGCCCCAACAGTCAGGGACGGCCAATGTCTTTAACTCTGCATAAATCCCTGTCTTCGGAGGTCTCCCTGCCCCATGCTCTGTGATGAAAGGATGTTCTGTGTCTCATGCAGCATTTTACTCAGCAGATACTGAGTGAGCCAGGTACTGGCCAGGCACTGGGTGAGGACAGGAATGACACTGCCAGCCCTGCCCAGGCTACCTGCAGGCTGAGCGCCTTCCAGCTTTGTTTTTAGTCGCACGTTACTCTGCAGATACAAACTGGGGAGAGCCTGCACATTTATTGCATTAGGGACAAGTCAAAGTTTTCTATCAACAGCCATCAAAACAGAGGTTCTCACAAGTTCACTGTTTAAGAAAAGCAAAGAGCAACTGATTTAGTTTCTACATAGAGGCTGCAGATCCCTTAACTAAAATGCTCGGAACTGGAAGGATTCTGGGTTCTGGATTATTTGCATATGCAAATGAGAGACCTGGGGAATGGACCTGAGTCTAAACACAAAATCCATTTATGTTTGTTTGGTACCAGGGATGGAATGCAGAACCTCACACCAAAACCCACTTCTGTTCTGCCTCCACTGCATACACATAGACTGCAGGAAACTTGTTGATGTTTTACTCATTCTGTGCACAAAACAAAGTTCCACAGAGTCAACTCTCCACTTATAAAGCTCTGTGGTTCCTCAAAACGTTAAGGATTTCTAATTTTGGCTTCGAGATGCTCAAAATTTTTTCATATTAATAAATACTTTTCTTTTTTAAACAGATAGCAAAACCTCACACTTCAGCATCATTTGATCTGTGAAAACGGCACAGAGGAGGAGCCCAGGAAGGGCCCCGCAGGGGCTTGTGAGGCTGTTCTGCCAGGGATCCCAGCACCTTCGGAGCCCCAGAGCTGGCTGTGGATCTCCCAGACCCTCAGTGTCCTGCAGGATCCGCATTTTTAACACAGTAGTAAAACCCCTGTGCCAGCCACCCCTCACTCACCAGGGTGGCTGCGTCACTCCAGTGTTACAGCGAACACGACAGACACACAGCGGCAAAAGGTCCGGTCTCCAGTGACTCCACTGCCTCGCAACTTCCACAGCCACACACACCGGCAGACACCGCTGTCATATGAAACACACACTTCCCTTCCCCACCACATCCCCCAAGATGTGACAGTGAACATCGCTCCCTCATTTACCCGAGACGCCGATGACACTACACACATGTCCACACGGCCCGTATGCGAAAGCAGTCACGTCAACAAACAGCACCCCCTCTGCTGGCTGTTAGGACGCTGTCTTCATACCCCGGAATCCCCTGCCCATGCTCCCGAGGCTGCAGCCCACACTGCCCATGCCCTGACCCTCGCTGAGAAGGCGGCTCCTGACTTCTGGCCACGAAGACAACCAGGCTATTCTCTCAAGCCCAGAGCAACGTACACAGTGGTCACTGCACTGCCTGGCTGGGACGCTAAGGAGGGGCCCCATAGTCCCTGCTCTACCGAGGCTCCCTTTCTGGTGCGTTCTGCCTCCTCCTGGCCAGGGCCACCACCACCTCCTTCAAAAGCAGCACAGGTGGGTCACACGTGTGGACAAATGCCTGGTGTTTGCACCACGGGGGTGCGCGAGGGCCAGCAGAGGTCTGTGCGCTTCTGCAGTGAGGGATGAAAGGCAGCGCCAGGGACAGAGCTCTCTGGTGCAGAAACCCAACCTTCTGGACCCCAGCTTGGCTTTGAGTCTTTGTGAAATCCGACCAGGATCCACACTGGGCTGCTTCTTGGAACTATTTTTAAGGTGCCTGCACATTCCTCATGAAACACTCGAGTGCAGCTTGCTCTGGACAAATGTGAACCTCTCGGCTGATCTCAAGGGACTGCAGGCAGATGCGGGCACAGCATGGGCATTGTGCCAGCAGCTAGGGAGGGGCAGGCAGCGTGAACACTTGTCCCTGGGCGTCCAGTTTACTTTTTAAGTGGCAGATTTCTGCACAGGTGCAGGGATGGGCTGGCAGGGGCCGGGGTCCTGTCTGTCTGGAGGAAGCTGTGCTTGGGTCCACTTTCCCAGCCCAAGGCTGGGGAGGGCTGGCCTCGGGTCAGCAGGCTGGAAATGGGTCACGTGGAGGGGCGGGCCCCTCCTCTCTCTCTGTCACGTCACCGTGTCTGCTAGCCGTGCTGCTGCTGCTGTTAGCATCATAGCAGTCGTCATGTTAAGTTGGCCTCAGTCCTCCAAAATGATTTGTTTTTTATCTCCTGTCACGAAAAATAAAAACTTTCAAGGCTGAAAACACAGAAAGCAGTTCACTAACGCAAACCAAAAACTGTTCCTGTCCAGCGTCTTCTCCGTTTATGCCGCGGGTCCGGCCCCCGGGCTGGCCCCTCCAGGACCACTGCCCCACTGTCCACCCCACTTTACACATACTTGGTGCTTTTTAAGGTCTTTTGTGGTTCCACAGCCTTCATCCAGGCCAGGCCAGCATGGTTGCTGTTTTCTCTCTGGCCTTGCGGCTGGGATAACAGGCCGGAGACCGAGGATCGAAGCTGCAGCCTGGCAGCTCCACTGCTGCTGCCGCCGCCTGGAGCTCAGTGCACAGTATTAACCACAGCTGGGAAACACATCTTCCTGCGGTGTCCTTCCTGGACCCAGGCCACTCATGCCACGGGCAGTGTGCGTCCTGAGTGCGACCTGCAACCTAGAGAAGACGCTGCGTGCGCACCTGGCGGAGGAGCAAAGGTGCTTCCTGTGAGGTCGGTTCCTCCGTCAGGAGGCGCCACCTCGCTCGGTGGAAGATTCTACAGATCTCTGCTCTTCTGTTTTACTTTTGATGTCAACCTGGGACCACCTGACTGGCAATTCTGGAGCAAGAGTGCACTGGAGGTCACGAGCTGAGACAGACGTCCGATTCTGTGTCCCGAGAGTGTCTGGGCACCCTGGAAGCTGTGACTGCCCTTGAAGGTCCCACTGGCTTCCTGGAGTCAGGGCCAGCATGCTCAGGTCCAGGACGTGCAGGACCCCTCTGGTCACATCTCTGGGAGCATGTGCTTCCCTTTTGGCAGGGACTCAGCCACCACCTGCCAGGGTGGCCTGGCTCTCCAGGTACCAAGGATGAGGGGGCTGCACAAGGTGCTCCCGTACACTTGTCCTTCATGGAACTTTCCACGGTGAACTGCATGTTCTCATGCACGTGCCGTCACAAAGGCAGAGAGCGACATGCTCTCACAGCACGAGGACAGCCCCAGGTTATAGCCACGTAGCTCTGCTGGCAGGGCAGCAGTCCCACGCTACCCACCCACTCACTCTGCAGGCCCGGGGCTTCACTTCCTAACCCATCTGCCTGGCTCTGCTGCAGGGTAGGTGCCTGTACCCTTCGGCTGTGACAGTCTCCACCTGTCCCTCTGCTCTGGCACTGAGTGCTGATGGGGCTGCATCCTTCTCTCGGGACAGCCTGCCACTCTCGCCCTGCCAAGCACGAGTGATGAGCACGTGACAGCTAGGGCTGGCTGCTCGGGGACACTGATCTGATCTGGGTGGGGTCATTTCTGTCTCAGCGCTCCCCTCTCACGAGACAGTGAAGCACTACAAAACAACACAGGAAACACAGCTACCCGGGGCTGTGTACCCTGGGCTGCCCAGGTCACAGGTAGGGAATGGATATCCCTGATTGTGCCACCAGACTACAGCAGCATCCCCAGGGACCAAAGGGAGGGTCACACGAGACACAGGTGATCAAGAACCAAGGAAGACTACTTCTTATGAGCAAAAAAATAAACGTGCCTGGCTTTCCTCCCAGATCCATCCCACACACCTAGTCACATCCCTAGGCACACAAGGGTACACTGCGCATGCCCGGCAGGCATGTGCCCCTGGTGCCGTGTCCTCCTGTCCTGCTCCCAAGCCCCTGTCACAGCGCACAGGGGCCGGCTCACTGACCTCGGGGCTGGGGCAGCTCTGGCCCCCGGGCTGGTGGCTCCCAGCATCCCCGTCGGCCCGGCGGTGCAGCTCCCGTGAGGTGCGAAGGTGCAGGCTGTCACACTCATCACCTGGGCCCGGCCCCAGCTGCCACTCCGGCTGATCTCTCATTCTGGACTATGATGTGTAGTGGGGAAATTTGGTTCTTTTTATTTTTTATTTTAATTTTAAACAAAACAAAACAAAAAAAGGACAAGAGGCCAGGGGCTGGGGTTGGGGAGGTCAAGAAGACAAAAATGGACAAAGTAGACAACTAGAAAAAACTACCAGACAAGAAAAGCGTGCAGAGAAACCAATTTGAACACAGCAGCACGAGAGCCAAGAAAGACGCAGATGTGTGGAACAGCTGGAAGCAGAGAGGAAGAGAAGGGTGCGGACCAGGGCGACAGGGCACATGCAACGGGGGAAGCAGGTCACACTCAACCCCAAGCAGACGCCACGCAGGACACGAGGATGGGGCTCTTCCTTCCTTACGTGCGGGTTGAGCAGCGCAAGCCCCATCTGGGCACGCGCCTGGGCCAGGCCAGGACAGGGCCCTAGGATTCCAGGTGGTGACAGCAGCGACTTTTCCAGCAAAACGGGCTTCTCGCTCTCTCTCGGAGGGGCTCCTGTCCCCACTCTGCCTAATCTCCAGGGGCAGTGGGCAGCCCAGGCCCCCTAGGGCCACTCCGAGCCCCACTGCACCCCTCGGGCCCTATAGTCTGCTGCCCAGCCCGACTGTGGGGAACGGGCACTGTGTCTTATGCGCCTCATTGCTTCTTCGCCAGGCGGCTGGTTGCTTGTGGCCAGGCTGGGCCATGCAGATCCCTGGGGCCACAGCAGGCCAAGCTTTGTGTCTCAAGAGGGTTGTGAAGCCACTGAGCAGCGGCATGGTTAGAAATGACACAGGAGGACGGAGGAAGAAACGCGAAATAAAAGAGAACTCAAAAGCAAAGCAGGAACCCAACCAAGAGCAAGGATTTGGTTGGTGCTGGAGGCTTTAGTACAATGCAGGTCTGAGATCAGAGCCAGGCAGCCGTGAGCAGCGAGAGCCCCAGAGCAGCCAGGCCAGCGAGGAGGAGGAGAAGGAGGACTGGGGCGGAGCGGGGCGGCGCGGCCGGGAGCCCCCTTACCTGCAGGTCCAGGCCCAGCTCCTTCCCCAGGTTCCCAACAGGGGAGTCCCGGGACACAGAGGTCACAGTGGACAGGAAGCTGGTTGACTCTGTGAGGTGGGGCAGGGGTGACAGGCCATCCCCCAGGTGGGCCATCTGTTCCAGGAAGGCCTGCAGCTCCTTCCGGAAGGCCTTCATCTTCCGGTTGATGGACCCCAGCAGGAGGGGCCCGTCCTGGCTCCCTGTGGCCCTCTCGCCCGCACCCCGCACCCCTGGCGAGCCCCGCAGGAGGCTGTCGGTGTCAGTGATGAGGTGCTGCACGGTGCGCTCCAGCTGCCTCAGGGTGGCCAGGCGCTCGGTTTCCTCAGGCATCCTCAGCTCTGCCAGGCAGGGCTCGTTGGCCTCCGATGGCTTCCCACTCCCAAAGCCCGACGACGTCTTCTCAAACATCTCCTCCGAATCGCTCTCCCCACCCACAGGGCCCTCCCGCGTGGGCTGGCTCTGGCGGCCATCCTCCGCGTCGCTCTCCTTCCGGCCCGTGTCGCTGTCCGCGTCGCTGTCTCGCGGGCTCAGGGCCCGCAGCTCGAGGCGAGCGTCGGACAGCAGCGCCCGGTTCTCGCTCTGCAGCTTGAGCACCTTCCCGCTCAGCTCGCTGATCTGCAGCCTGGCCGAGCGCAGCTCCTCCTGCAGCGGGGCTGTGCCACCCTTCCCTGCGCCATCCCTGAGCCACCCCGGGTCCTGGCAGGGCTCAAACTTGAATTTGCTCAGCTCATGGGTCAGCTGCTGGTTGTGGGCCTCGATCTCGGAGATGGACCTGCGCAGCAGCGTGGCCTCCTCCTCCACAAACTGCAGGTGCCGGCGCAGCTCGGAGCAGGACTCCAGGGAATCCCCACAGGGTGAGGTCGGGACGCTGGGCACTCGGTCGTGCTGGACCCGCATGTCCTCCATCTCCGCCTTGAGGCCCCGGTTCTCCACCTCCAGCTCCACGATCTTGCGGCCCAGGATATTGGCTTCCTCCTCCACCAGCTTGAGCCGCAGCTTCAGCTCAGCCTCACGAGTGCCGGGGGGCCCGCCGGCCTCCCCCGTGGGCAGGGGGCTATCCACGTCCCCATACAGGGACTTGTACTTCTGCAGCTCCTGCTCCAGCTCGTCCTTCTCCCTGTCCAGCTTGGCCATCTTCTTGCGCATCAGGGAGGCCTCCTCTTTGGCAAACTGAAGCTGGCACTTCAGGTCGGCACTGTCATCCTGCCAGGAAAGAACAGCCCGGGAGACGCGTTATTCGAAAATACCAAATGCTTGTGTTTCTGACGTTCCCCTCACACCTCGCCCCCAGCACACGCACAGAAACGCAAACACCGATCTCGCACCGTTGCGAAATTACATGGGGATGGCAGTCCGACAGACTGCGGTGACCAGGGGCCGTGGAGGGGACCTGGGAAAGGCCCGCCACTTGGTGCTTTACCAGGGAAACACGAGAGACCAAAGGAATAGTTTCGGAAAACAGCACGCACATGAAAGCCACCGCACAGGTTACATACCGAGGAGGAGACGATGAAATGAGACCCAATGCCCGCAGGGACTGCGGTGGCCTCGAGTGACAGTGCGGATCCAAAGTGGCTCAGCACCAGCACCCGCTACAGAGGCATCAGCACCACCCGTTGGCCAAGTCTGGTGAAGCCAGTGGTCTGGGCCACACCTCCAGGGCACCACGGGGACAGGGACAGGAGGCCTGGCAGCTCCCAGTCTGAGCCCCACCACCCAGCAATGCTGCAGGTCCCCAAGACTGGGCATCAACAGGATGACATGGGGACAACACCACAAGTGACGGGGAGGAGGGAGCTTCGGAAGCCAGTGCTGGGTCAGCCCTGAGCACTGGCAGGGAACCTCACTGGCACCACAAAGCTGGACGCCCGGCCCCACCAGTCTCTCACCAGCAAGGGCCCGAGAGCCTCTGGTGCTGTTCCCCTCCACCAGCTGCTGCAACACAGCCAGTAAACTCAAGGCCTGAGGCAGGAGCCACGCAATGGATGGAGGAGCGATCCTAGGCAGAAGCCCAAAGCAGGGGTGGGGTGGGGACAGGACTCGGGAGGGTCCCCAAGGCAAGCCATGTCCCTGGTGGAGGAGAGAAGGTGCTTTCTGGGCCAAGGGAGGTGGTCAGCACTGCCTCCCAACACAACTTTCAGGCCTGATGCAGTGTGGACTCTGCGCTGGCTTTAGAAAGCGATTCTGACTCCTACTCAGCGAGTGGAGATGGAACAGCAGCCACTTCACAGGTCACTCCTCTGTCACAATCCCAAAAGGCTGACAGGAGGCATGAAGAAGCAGCGAAGGTGTTGCACTGCAGGGAAACGGTCACTGGTGGCTCTGTGATTCGGCACCCTGGAGGAGGCTGATCCTGACAGAGAGGAGGAACCAGCACCTGCCGGGCACCTCCTGGCTCTCCACCCTCAGCGCAAAACCGTGGAGGGGAAAGACACAGCACGGAAGACTCCAGCAAAAGCCCTGACCAAGCAGACGCCCGGGGCAAAGCGGACAGTGTGTGCCCCATGACCACTGCGAGGCACAACATCCCCACTGGCGACCCCTGGCCAGGCTTGGGGTGGACACACTGCGCAGCACCCCAGTTCTGCTCCCCACCATCTAGGGTCTTGGGGAACCTGCTTCCTGGTGTCTAAATCAAGATCCTCACTGAACCTCAGGCCAGTGGGCAGGTACTGGGCTCCCACAGTTGTGACAGTGAAGCCCCAAACCCCTGCCCTGCAACCAGGCAGTCTGAATGCAGTCAACATTGGAGAATGAAGTCAGTGACTCTTTCATTGTCCTCGGTGTGTGAGGAATAATCCAAAAAATGTCACTCCTCACATGCAAGATTTGGTTTGGTTAGGCAACCATATGGCTTTCTGGGAGAATCTGGAACAACAGGGTGCTGGCTCTACTCAACTGCTGGGCAAAACAGTTACCACTGATGCTGGGGTGGCAACCTTTTCAGGTAAAGACCAATGGAGACCATCTGAGCGGTACAAGGCATGCACTTTGTGTACGCCTAATACTGAAGAAGTGCACACTTGCTCATGGGTTCCTGCAGCAAACGTTTACTGTGTGCTTGAGACTGGCAAGCTGTTTCCCAGAACTTTCTAAAGTAGCACAATCAAAAGCAACCTGCCAACTTGTTTTAAAACAAAGATATGCAAGGAATCCAAATACACTGACAGGTCTCTGTGGTTCCAGTGAAGGAATGGAGGTTGCAAGAAGCTAAGATAGATGCATCTCCATTTTTTTTTTTTTATTGGTACCAGGGATCAAACTCATGACCATGTGCTTGCAAGGCAGGCGCTTATGCCGCTGAGCTAAATCCCCAGCGCCAATAGATTCATCTCAGCCGAGACAGGTGGCAGGGATTTTGTAAACGAATTCGTTTGGGACCCTCTGTCCCCAGCAGGCAGTATTGGTGCACTGGCCAAAATCACCTGTGGGCCCCTTTGTCTCCAAAGCAGAGAAGTCGGGGCAGCAGGCCATCCAGCTGCGGGGACCCCTGCTGTGAGCACGAGGTGGTGATGCAGTGGGGGCTGTCCAGGAGGTGCAGGCAGGGCAGGGCCGGGCCGAGCTCTCGTTTGGAACTAGGAGACCAGACCGGCAGAACTGGGGAGGAGGGGTTCTGAGAGCACCGGGTGTTCCTCCAAACTTCCTGCCTTCTGACAGGACCTGCCCCGTCCACCTGCACCCCAGAAGCCTGACTACCACTGGCACCATTCCCGTCTCCTAGAGGCCAGGCCAAGGCCGGCAGAAGCACATGGCTCCACACGCGCCTGAGAAGTGACAGTCACAGGTTACCTGAGAGTGATAAGAGGTCCACAGTCTTCTGGTTCCCTAAAGAAAGAAGCTACATGGGAGCAGGAACAGCAGGGACAAGGGAGCATATGTCACTGCTACTCATACCTGTGCATGCACTACACCGCAGCTGCCACCAGGGTTGAAGCGGGGCTGGGGACCTCAGGGAGCACATGTGGGGATGGGGCGGACCCCTCCCTGAGGGCCGCTGTGCCTGGGCCCAAAAGAAGATGAGCCTGGCCTATCCACTCCCAAGAAAATGGGGGAATCACAGCAGCGGCTCAGCGGGCAGGAGGCTGGACAGCTGCCCCATTGCGTAACCAGACTCTGGAAACTAGCCAGCCAGGGCTCACGCCCCTTATTACACTGCTCAAGAGGCTGAGGCAGGAGGATTGCAGTGAGTCTGAGGCCAGCCTTGGTGACAAAAAGAGTTCAAGGCTGGCCTGAACACAGTGAGACCCAAAAACAACAGACTTTGGAACTTGCCCAGATGCCAGAGGAAGCCCAGGCAGAGGCCTAACTGTGGGTATAAGAGCCTCCAGACAGCTCCGGGAGGGCTGTGTGACAACTCTCCAAGGGAACTGATTCCCGATGCGCAAAGAGAGGCAAGCACGGCAGGGGGCAGACACACAGGGCCAGCACCGTCACCTCCAGCCGGAAGGGCCTTGTTAAGCAACAGAAATATATCGCCATCACTATATATTCTTTGGCTTGCAAGGCTGCCGCATAGCCAGCACCCCAGCACTGACGGCCATGTGCCTACCTTGCACCGGGGCACCAGCTTCCTCTGGGTTTTGGTGGGCAGCCTGCAGTTCCCAAGGCACTCTGCTCCTGCTTGCTGCTGAACAGAAACTCCTTTCTCAATCACCCTGCAGGCAGGCAGAGGGCTCCACACCCGGCCCCGGGCCTGCACCCGGCAGCAGTATGGGAGCTCCTGGGTTGCAGGGCTCACTGCCAGGCAAACACTGCTCCCCGCAGCACACTTGGCTGCAATCGCCGTTGCAGGAAAAGCTCTTGGCTGCTCAAGAGCCAGGAAAATAGAAGCCTGTCCTAGGCCTTGGAGGGTGGAAGAGGTTGGCACCGAGTGTCAGGGCCCCAGGTGAGGTCTGGGTGAGACAGTTTGCTGCTGCAGTCCCACTGCTCACGCTGCCCTGTCCTCCTCAAACGACGCTCTGGGGACAGTGAGTTTGGGGGGGGAATCAGAGGGAGCCAAGGCCTCCTGTGCAGCCTGACTTGGGCATCTCTTTCGTTACTGTGAGGGTGCTCGGAGCTCAGGAAGCTGATAATACCTTTGTTCCCCCCACACCTGAAACTAGAAGCAATTAAAAAACAGAAAGAAATCTAGCAAAATACCTTTGCAGAAAAGTCAAAATGGCTTTGAAGGACCCACACTGTGTGCGCAAAAGGGGTTGAGCTTTTCCTGTTTTTTCTCCTGCTGGAATATGTTACTCTCCATCAGAACAATTTAAGGTAGTGTCCAGCTTGCACATTAAACACAGGTGCATGTGCACACACACACCCCCAAATCCAAAAACAGAACAAAAAACCCCAACAGCCTGTGAAGGACCTAGCCCTCCAGGGGCTGTGTTATTTTACTGCGTGACAGCCTTGGGGGCTGGCCTGAGGGGTCCTGCCTGACCCCAGGCCTGCACCTCCTTATATTTCACACAAAGCCACTCTATTCTTCCTGGAGAAACCTGAAGCCTTTCACACAAGACAGAGAAAGAGACAAGAGGAAGAAGTTGTGGCTTTGGGGAAAAAGGTTCACCCACTGGGAGGTGAATGTGTCGGTGGGTCAGCAGGGGATGTTTTTCTGAACACTTTGAAGGCAAAGCTAAAACTTGTTGCCAAAATTCCCACTGCCAGCGATTCTTCTTCAGGAGCAGTGACCTCGGCCTGAAAGTCTCACTTACCTGGCTGAAGGCCTTCTTCTCTTTGTACATTTCCCGACTGCCTCTTCTCTTCAGGGAACTCTGGAACAGATCCAAATGACATGCTGTTACTGGGGGCCCCAGGGGACAGCCAGCACTGCCCCCACTGATGGGGACACACAGGCACCAGACTGCTTTCCTCCAGAGTCAAGAAAGGACGTGGCTCTCGGCTCAGCACTAAGTGGACACTGCTGGCAGGGACTCCGAGCACGGAGGTGCTTACCCCATGCTAGCCTGGATTCGGGGACAGGGTCCTCAGAAGTCCAGTTTGTGAAAGTGAGCAGCCCGGACAACATGAGCCATGGGAAGAAGGCGAGGCGAAGACAAAGGCAACAGTTTCCGGACACATAGGTGGTACTTCTGGAGCCCGCTTCGGCCCTAGTTATGTTTTGATTGGGCCGCTATCAAAATGAATAGGTGCATCTGGGCAGTGAGATAAAAAGTGGCAGGCGGTGGCGGAGTGGAGTAGCTCGTTTGTGGAAAAAAACAAACCACAAAAACCTGCTGCAAAACTCGTGAGCACCCCGTTCCAATTCATGAATAAACCAACATCTTAGAGACCAACATGGAAAATTAAAGCTGTTTATTCCTGTGTGAACTGACCTTGGCGTGTCCCCAGTGGGCTGGGGCCCTGCATGGCTTTCCAGAGAATCACCTCTCGGGATCGGGATCAGAGTCAGCGGGCAAAGGGCTCCCAGACACCTGTGGGTCCCCACGCCCTGGGCACCCAGGTCCCTTTAGAAAGCGTGGCAGTTGTGAGACCCCACACGTGTCCTTCGGGGGCTCTGACACTGTGTGCGGTATGAACAGCTGCTAACGGTGCTGTGCGTGGGGCAAAGGCACTTTTCTCCCCGAATGTCTTCACGTCTGCCCAGACCGCAGACACACAAACCTCGTGCAGGGAGGGCTGGCTGCGCAGGGAAAGGCAGCCTGGTGCTCACAGGGTGCACCAGTGCCCCCTGTACACGGCAAACCTGTCTGAAGCACAAGCCACATTCAGAACAGGCTGAAGGAGACCCGAGATGGACACAGGAGCCCGCCAGCTGCTCTGTGCGATCAACAAGGCCTGCAGAGACAGGAGGCCAGAGAGGAAGCCGGAAGCCAGCAGATGGGAGGCCAGCCTCTGCAGCCAGCACTCAGACCCAGTCACCCTCAGCTGGACCTCCCCTGGAGACGGGCTGGCGCCTGACCCGCAGTGTGGCCTGTCTTGGTTACCCTGCATCACCACATTTTGGACAGGAGGCAGCCAGAGCTCAAGTTAAACTGGGCATGATGGCACACACCTGTAGTCCCAGCACTGCAGGCTAAGGCAGGAGGATCACCTGGGCTGTATACTGAGTTCAAGGCCAGCCTGGAATACAGCGTGAGCCCCAGTCTCAAAAGAAAACAAAAGCTCAAGGTGCTTAAGCCAGTGCTGTTTGTATTCTGAGTGTCTCACTCTCAGACACTGGACCTTGGCAGGTATCGGAGAGATGTGACGTTAAGAAACAATCACAAAGTTGGCTGCCACTTAGCTTTAGGAGGTGGAGACCCGGCGAATTAAACAGGCACTGAGTGAAGTCCCGGGAAAGGGATGAGGGCCGAACCCTGCTGTCTCTTTGGTTGACCTACACTGAGGGACAGTCTGCTGCCACAGGCAAAGGGAAGCCTGTCTGAGCACGCTCTAGAGGGTTCTGTCCAAAATAAGCAGCTTTTCCAGGCTTCCCCTTCATGCCACAGGAAGGAGACGCTTTCCTCTGGACGAACTGAGTGATGGGCACGCAGAGGAATTCCAAAGGGAAGCAAGCAGTGACACTCCTTCCGGGAGTGTAAGCGGCTGGAACCCAGGGCTGAAGAGCAACCCAGGCCCTGGCTGCATCTGCCCATCCACCTGGGGGACAGGACATAGATTCTGCATGCACAGGGGACAGCTAAACACGCAGGTGTGAAAGGAAGGACAGAAGTAGAGAGCAGAGGTGCTTGGCATGGACCCAGAACCGCACGTGGCTGAATGCAGAGATGGAGGCCCATCTCATCTTGGGGGAGGCCCCTTGGGGGGCAGAGAAAGATGGGGGAAGGGGAGCAGGGGTGGCTTCCTCCTGCCCCTCCCAGTAAGCCTTGTCCCTGCAGACGACTGTGATCTCCAGCTCCGGAGCCTGCGAGCCTTCTAGCAAACCACAGTTTGGGCAGGCAGGTGTGGAGCCCCCTCTCCATGGCAGTGGAATGGAAGCCATGGCAAGGTTAAAGCTCACCAGAAATCCATGGGGCCCACCTGGGCGGAACCGGAACACCGAGGTCGGTGCTTCGGTTAAGAAGGGATTGTAGGACCAAGATGTTGTGTTCTTCTCAAACCGTTTGCTAAGTATGATGTCATTTTAAGCCCCTCTCTGTATGTAAAACACATGCATACATGGTACACACATTCACACGTGTGACACAGCACGCACGCAGTTCTAGGTAACACACAGTAACACTATGGACATCCTGACAGATGTGATACACAGGTACCAAATCTACATAGTATTTTATACATACATACATGACTTCACATGTCATATATAACGTACAGTGTTTAAATGTGTTTGAGAGTAGCTGAGAGTTTGGAATGATTTGACCAGATGATCCTAAACTGTACCTACTTTAGAAGTTGGCAAACTACAGTCTCGGGATCAATCTTGTTGAAGCCTGTTTTGTACACAGCATTTTATTAGAAGTCGGCACCCTCATGGCTCTTCTATGGCTGCCCTGCAACAAGGACAAAACTGGCCCCAGTGATGTCAAAGCCCAAAATGTTCACCCTGGGCCCTCTTCGGAAAAAGTGTGCTGACTGTGATAGAGAAAAATAAACTGGTCAAAGGAGCCAAGAATACTGTGCCATGGAAGAATGCTACCGGTGGGTAGTACGCCGCCATCAGATCCAGGAATACAACGGTCGGTGCCAGGACACAGACACACAGGTTAATGGAACAAAACAGAATGCTCAGAAACAGATCTGAGAGCGACGAGATTTTTAAAATCCATACAGGAAACCAGTGAGGAAAAAATGAGCTATCTGGTAGATGTCCTCGAAATAACTGCATAAGAATTCTGAGATTTAAAAAACATGAGATTGTACTACACATCAAAACAGACCCTAGGACTGATAAATTAAAAATTCAGATGCAAAAATACGTAAAGGACGTAAGCACCTGCCTGGCAAGTGAGAGGCTGTGCTTTCATTCCCTAGTGGGAAAAAGAAAAATAAAGGAATTAGGACAAACAATGAATTTCTCATTATTCTTGGAACATGCCCTTTCTAAACAGAGACAAAAGCAAAAACAGTCATGGGAGAGACTGTAGGTCGGCTAGGATTTTAATCTATATCCAAAGACACCACTTAACAGCTACAAAAGCAAAGGGTAGACCAGGGACAGAATCCAAGTCCTGACAGAAGGGTACCGTGCCACGAGCACCGGGGTAACCATCTTCACAAGTAAGTAAAGGCAGGAATCGGCACAAGACGCCTTGTTTTTCCACTTAGGAGGTTTATAGGCCTCAGAGAAGTAGGGCACCCAGCGTCGGTGGGCGCCCCCAGAGGTGGGCACTCCTGCGCAGACGCCCGGGCGTGAGGCTCAAGGCTGGGGACCAGCCGGGGCGCACGGCTCACAGCGCTGCCCCCGCACCTCTCCTAACCCTGGTGAGCACCGCGGAGGTCCGCTTTCCTCAGCTCCTTCTGTGCACTCAGGGACCCAGGCACGATTCAGGTTTTTCCCATGGGGAAGGGGTCACAGCAGCCGAGCAAGTGACCTTTTAGCTACCTTTCCTCTTCTCTTGATAGATCACTGAGACCTGTAGTGGACCTTGTAGTCCACTTTCAGTCTGAAAATACAACAGCCCTTCTGGACCATGAAATACACAAGAAACACTTGTAGACATTCAAAGGAAAATGCAAGTGAGAACTACAGTGCGTGCGGTGACCTCAACATGATTATGCATCTCGGGTGCACACAGGGACCTGGGCTGCAGGAACACACATCTAAACATTCGCGAGTCATCACCCTGAGGGGGCAGGACGATGGGCGGTTTTAGTTTTCTTTCTGGTGGCTTTTCATAGTCCCCAAATTATCTATGGTGTGTACTCGTTCCTTTAAAACGGGCGGGGGGAACCACAGGCCCAGTGAGGTGGCCCAGGGTGGGCTTGGCCTGTGCAGGGTCCCCAGTGCCTAAATAAACAAGGAGATAGGACTTTTTAAAAAAAGCCAGGACAATGGAATTTATATTTTCAAGATGTCAGAGAAGAGGCCATCGCTGCACCTCTGTGCAGGACCGCAGTGGAGTCCCGCTCACCCCCTTCTTGGTGGCTTCCCCAGCACCGGGACAGTTGCTACTAGCCTGGTCCTTTGGGTAGAACTCTGTACCACTGATTAAATAAACAAACAAACCTGGGAAGCACCCCCCCCCCCAAAACTGCAGGGTACCACACTGAGCTTTGGCCTAGAAGCAAGCAGTGGCAAGTGACAGTCGTGCCCAGTGTCTTGCCCAGTGCAAAGAGCCGACAGCCATGGGACCATGGGTAGGGGAAGGACCTGGGGTAGGACCCCTGTGTGCCCACATCCAGGGAGCTGCACTTCCCAGGAGCAATGGAAGCAGAGGGGAAGGCAGCTAACCCAAAGCACAGCCCCTGACCGCCTGGCCTGTGATTACTTCTACACTTGCTTTTCCGTCTGGTCAAACTGTCAGCAAATCAACTCTACACTCCTATTGAAATGGGAAAAAATTAAGTTTGTGAATCCACATTGAATTCATCCAAGGCCAATGCATTTGCTGAGTCCTGAGTAAGATTAAGTAAAAATAGCAGTTGTGCAATGATTTGAACTTTCAAGTTAATTCTTAATGCTTCCTATTTTAGTTTTATTTCTTCCAAGTAATTTCAAGAAAACTGACAAGCTCAGCTTTACTAAAGTGCCCAGAGACAGATTCTTAAAACTGTTAAAACTTAGACTGGAAATAAGAAGAGGCTAATAAAAATCAGGGCGCCGTAAAATACGAGTCAGTGTGAGAAGGCAGCCAGGGACGTTGGCCGATTTGCAGAATCCTCATAGATTCTAATTGTTCAGAAAAGCTGTTGTTTTCCTTTTTGGCTGATTCACAGCACACACAGAGAAAATCAGTGCGGATGAAGGTGATGGGTCTTCTCTTCCCTTTGGGATGGGATTGAGAGTCCATCATCTGTATTAAAATCCCCTTTGAAACTCCACAAAACGCCAGGATGAGGACAACTGGCCACTTCCCTCCACCTGGAAGGTCCTCATCTTCCTCTTCCTCACCACTTTAGCAGCTCTGGGGGAGACAACAGCCTCCCTTCCCACGGCGGCTTACTGTGGGGTGACCCAGGTAACTGCAGGACTGACACGCAGAAATCCACCTCGAACACAGTGGCAACCCACACCTAGCCACGGGCAAAGGAAACCCCTTTCCCCACGTGCTCCAGGGAGGACAAGGGCGACAGCAACAGCCGCCATGTGGTGGGCGCTTGCTGGACTCTCCAAGCACATCTGTCAGAGGCTGGACCTGCAATGCACTCGTGCAGCCTGGGGCCCACAGCCACGGGCTCAGAAAGGGAGGCCTTGGGGGGATGTGCAGAGTGTGCTCCACAGCAGAGGAAGAGAAAACAGGCCTCCCCTCTCTGCAGTGAGGGTTCAGTGAGAAGACTGAAGGACCCAACCAACAGAGCTGGCCCAGGGGTGAGGGATGAAGTCTACTGCTGATGCCGCCCGGCCTGTGGCATCTGTGACAGCAGCAAAACTGAGGCAGCACCTGACCCTGGCCTTTCTCGAGGTGTACACCGTCATCACTGACCCACAGGTGACCACGGCTGGAAAGCGGGCAGACAGAGGGTGTTTCAAAGCCCCCCAAACCTGGAGATGGGACAGCAAGCTGAAGCCACCTCCTGGCCTGCAGTGCTCTGTGGACCTGGACGACTGTCTAGGCCTCACATCGGCCAACCTCCTGAATTTGGGCTGTTTTCTCCAGGTTTCTGAGTCTCCAGTTGCTGATTTTTCTATAAAAAACCAAAACAAAGTCCTCTGCCTCTCTTTAGCAAAAGAGCCCACAGAGCTCCTCTGAGGCAGCTGCGAAGCACTGCCGCCCGCCCGCCCGCCTGCAGCTCCCAGGCACACTGCGAAGCGGATTTGCTGGCATCCTGCAGATTTCTCAAAGCTCTGCGGCTGCAGACAGCAGACGTCCTTATTTGGAAAAGTAAGACAGAAACCCATCACCAGTGGGCAAAATACCACAAAGTCAGTGTGGAAAATTACACTGGGAGGCTTTGGCTGCAGGAGAGAACAGCAGTAAAAGGCTGCTAGCAAGTGGCTGCAGGCGCCAGGAGCTAAGAGGGGAAGGACCGGCCGTGGGGTGATGACCCCGCCGGGCAGCCACAGTGCCACCCAGAGCCAAGAGCCAGTGGGCGTCACAGACCCCAGCATGCCCCGCACCCTCACACCCACTCCCTCCAGGGAAAACAGCAGAAAAGGCGACAGGCCACAGCCAGAGGACACGACACGACACGTGTTGATTCATTTAACCCTAGACACCGGGACCTTGCAGCCCAGTTACTGGGAAGTGCCCTGACCACCCCACACTGTGTCTGAACCACACAACACAAACTCAGCACAGGGTGACAGGGTGAGTCACAACTAATAACCGGTACGGCCCCTGCAAAACCATGGCGATGGCCGGGCGGAAATCAAAGTATGTTTCCCCCAGGCTGCAAGAACCCCAACTCTGAAGGAGGACAGATGTGCAGGCACTCAGCACCTCCTCCGAGAATCCCATCAGGTGACAGCCCGGTGTCAGATGCCCCTAGGAGGGGACTGACCGGTAAGCGGCCTGGGCACAGCCATAAAATTTAAAAACCTCTAGTAATGTGTACCACCTGCCTGTTAGAGCTGAAGAGAAGCTGTGTCTTTTAAAAAATAACCTGTGGGGACAGGGTAAGTGCCTGCTTGGCAAATGCGAGGTTGTGAATTCAATCCCTGGCACCTAAAAATAAAAATAAAAATAACCTGTGTTCTCCCACAGGAAGGAAATATAACAAACCACCAAGTGAGGCAAATTATTTCCTACTTTAATGAAACCGTATGAAAGCAAAGTACTTTGAAAAAAACACAGCTAACAAACATCGTACAAATATATTAAAATATGCCTTTTTCAGATTAAAAAAATCACTCATTTTTAAGATGCTTATAGTGTGAAAAATGTTTAATTTTCAAATAAAGTTACATATGAAAAGTTCTGCATATGATACCGTTCTAAAATAATCTACGACCACACCTACAGATGTTCTAATCTGGTGCTGGGTATTGTTTTAAATGATAGAGTGGACAATCACAACTATAAAACTTTATGGCCACATTTGTCACAACTTAGCAAAAGTAAACTTAAGATCTGTGCATTTCAGTATCTATAAACTAACTAAAAGAATGCCAAGGAAAACGGCTCTAGGTAACAAAGCATGTAGTTAGGGGAAAGTGAATGTCTTCAATTTATTTGCATTTAAATAGTTTGGCAGACAGATGAATAGATAGGTGAAAATAAAATTAGAGAAAGATATTAACGCAGCATGGCAGTGGTAGGTCCCTGGGTGTTCCCCGAAAGGTTAAAATTTAGGTGTGAAAAATCTTCAGAGCAAAGTGCAGGGAGCAGAACATTGGGCACCAAACAAAGTTTTCAGCCCCGATTACAATTATGAACACTTAGGGATGCGGAAAATATTTCATGGAACGACAGCCTTTTAAAGGCAGGATGAAAATCACATACTTAATAGGCTCTCAACAGGATTCCATATTTCTGTCTTGGAAAGATCTGGAAACACCAAATGCTTCACCGAAACGCTAACAGGTCCGGATCAGTGGATAGAGGTGTGGGTGATTATCTTAATGGATGTTTTTTGTACTTTTCAAAATTAAGAGATGCTATCCTATGTATAATAGGCTTGCCCTGATAAATGCACCATAAAGTGAATATACACCTAGGTCAAAAGTCCATCTACAACACCCAACCCAGGGAGCACCAGACAAACTATATGCAAGGCCCTCCCACCACAGCTGCAGACCGACATGGAGGCATCTAAACATCAACCACCTGGAGCCCAGGCAGAGACCAAAGTTCAAAATTCCAAGTACACTACTGCCCAATGCACATCTGTTTTGCACCACTGAAAACTCATAAATCAAGTGATCTTTAAGTCAGGGACCATCCATATCACTCTTTCAAATAGGAAAAGATGTTAGTTTCCAGCCACCCGGGACCCCACGGAACCCTGGCCCTGCCTCTCCTGGCAGCGATGGACAGGACTGGCAGCTGAGAGCCAGAAACATGCAGGAAGCGGGGCTAGGGATCTGCACGTCTTCGCACAGGGGACAGGCGAGGCTGATGGACACCCAGACCAGCAAATGGGCCCGGGCTGAGGCTCTGTACTCAGAGGCTCCCCATAGGTAAGGCCTAGTCAGACCCCGTCTGACTTACTGACTTGAATCTGCCTAAGAGCCCTGTTACCGGGTGCCATGGCCTGGTTCCATCGTCATCCAACCAGCTGCTGAGAAACAGCCACCTGCCCCTGGCTGGTGTCCTACACCAAAGGCCACTCTAGTCCCTCAGGTAAATGGTGAGCGATGCTGATCTCCACGCTGGCAGTCACCCCCCAAGCACCTGTTGGGTGCTCTCCAGGTGATTTAGGGGCATGGGGACATCACCTGCAGGTTCATGACACTCAAGGGACAAAAGCTCTCTCTGCTCTCCACCTGGCTCCCGACTGGGGAACTGAGGGCAACAGCAAGGGCTGGGGCAGCAGTGGGCTGCAGGGGTGGAGCCGGAAGTTGCCCACTCACACAGCCAGAGAGCAACCCCAAGGCCAGCACAGTCATGCTGCTGCTGCACAGAGGGCCGGCCAGCCTGGCCCTTCCGACCTGCAGCTGTCCACGAAAGCATGTTTCCAACAAGGGTGACCAGGGAGCAGACCTGCCCTGAGGTCAGGGACGGGCAAAGAGAACAGAGGGAGGGGCTGCCCTGGGGGCACCTGCTGGCCCTCAGCCTGTGACAGAAGGGGCTGAACAGGCAAACAACCACGGTTTCACGCCATGGAAATCGGATTCCAGCATGATTTTCTGTCTGCTTTCGGGAACACACAGGTTAAAATGTCTGTCTTAGCTTCACAACACAGAATCTTACAGCATTTAAACCAAGGTCAGTTGTCAAATCAGGGGTTTCCACTGCAGCCCCTCAACAGCTAAGGCAGGGAGCCATCTTTCTGCAGGGGGGGTACGGGAGATGGACATACGTGGTGATCCGTGTCCTGCAGTGTTTGTAGGCCATGGGCTGTGTGGCACCTTGAGATCACACAATGCAAGGCCTACTGCTTGCTTTCAGACAAGAAGGGGACCCCGCCCCTCAATGACCAAGTCCTAGAGAGACTCAGCACCCCAAGGGTCACGGCGGCTTCACCCCAGTGCAGAACCACCCAGGTGCTGACTAACTGGTATCAAGATATGAAAAGGGGTGCAATGCGGGGCTGCCTGCACCCTGGAAACACAACCTTGGATGAAATAAACCACACAAACAGGGGCACAGGGGCCCAACCTCGCCTCTACGAGATGCCTGGAATTCTCGGGTTAACAGAGAACGAACGACACAGGGCCAGGGGTGGCAGGGCGGGGACCCGACTGCTGAGTAGGCGCAGGGCGGGCGTGGGAAAGGCCTCGGAACAGCGGTGACTGCTGCCCAGCCCCTCCAAGGACCCAACACCGCCTATCACATGCTTCTGACCGTCACAGTGGTAACGTCTACACTGCCTGTGTCTACCACGAGACTTTTAAAACCCTAATCACATCCATAGCCGTCTGTTTCCAGCTCTCACCGAAAAGCGCCCACACGAGTGCTACCCACAGCCTGTCAGAGCTTCTCTAATCCAGGCGTCACGATGTGGCCTGTGATTTATTTCACTTTCCATGCGTGCCATGCTATACATTCTCTCCTCTCTCCTTTTATGGCCACGAAGCTGACACTCTCGAGCGCTGTCTTCTATCTGTGAAACACATGTTTCGGCCGACTCACTCTGTTTATGCCCGCTCTGAAGGCAGTTCTTAAACAGAGACCAGAGCTGCACACTCATTTTTTACCCATGAGCTTAATTTTTCTTTTTTAAACAACAATACACACTGTAACATTTTATTTCCCAGCACCTCTGGAGGTTGTTTCCACTCTGTGGACATTCCAAGTCAGCCTAGTCTGACCAACTTCAATTTCTCAGCCCTTAATTTTAGTCATGGAAAAATTTCCTAAAACTCACCAGAAATACTAGTTCATGGGATTTTGTTTTGTTTTGGGTTTCCTGAGATAGTGTTTTGTTATGCAATTCAGGCCTTGAATTTGCTAGGTAGCTCAGACCTGCCTTGAATACACAGCAGCCCTCCTGCCCCAACCTCCTGAATGCTGGGGTTATAGGAGTGCACCGCTGTGCCCAGCTAGCTCACAGAACATGACTTACAGGAAATGTGTTTTGTACTTGCAGAAAGTCTTCTACTGGGTCTCAAAAATGCCTTTTTACACATATAAATGCACACAATCTACTGCTCCATGTGGAAAATATGGGAAGAAGAAAGGAAAAGAGAAAGTAAGATAAGAGAGTGGGTAAGAAAGAGGGGCAGTAGGGAGGAGAAGCCCCGGCCACGGGCCATCCCTGGACACAGCCCAGAGCACCACCTCCCCAGGCTGCTGTCCCATGGGGGGTGCAGGCTGCTATGCAGACACAATGACACGCCCAGCGGGGACATCGCCAAAGACTCAGGAGAGGCAGTGAACTCCTGTGCCTGATGCCTGGTCCAGCAGCTGGGCCCTCTCATCCTGACCCTAAGAAGCAGGGTGATCCCACCTTCTTCACATGGAAGCAATCAGGCTCGGAGATGGTCACCCAGGGGCCCAAGAGGAAACCAACATGGAGAAACCGAGGTTCCAGGATGCAGGTGGGCGTGTGGGGTCACAGCACCCCAGCAGGGAGCAGGTGATGAACTGCGCTATGGCACTGAGTTCTGGGGTTCAAAGGGGCAGCGATGGGCCATGCGCTCCCTGAACAATCAAAGCCGAGTTGTCCCAAGAGAACCCTGGGCCCACTTCCCAGCCTAGCCCCCGCTCCAGGGCCCCAAAACCCAAGGTCTTCCATGGGGGCACTTGGATCCCAAACCGGGTCACCCTCCTCCCACTCGCCTGTGTGGACTGGCCTCAGGCTCCATTGTCTTCAGGCCTGGGGGTACCGCGGGCCCCGCCCCAGTGGTTTCGGGGCAACCGGGAGAAACAGAATCTCTGACAGCATGAGTGACCGTTCACGGCCACAGCGCTTCTCTCCACAAATGTGTGCCGATTACACGCTTCCCCACGCACCGGGCAGAGGGTGGCGGCGCTGAACAAGGGCCTCACTGTGAGTCCCCCGCTGAGCTGCGCTCTGCCCAGGACAGCGAGCTGGAGCTGCCTAGACGATGAGAGCTCTGCCAGTGCCCGGCTGGGAGTGCTGGCAGGGGGGGGCACGGTGAGCCACGGTCAGGGAGAAGGTGCAGCAGGCAACTCGGCAGCCTCGAGAGCCAGGGTTCCGCCCGTCGTGGGGATCCTGCTTTCCAGACTGTTCCTGACTCGGCTTGGCTCTGTAGGCCCCGAGCAAAGCACCAGCTCGGGCCTGAGAAGGGACGAGAGGACTGCGCTCCAGGGACGGCCTTGAAAAGGCCTCACGGTTCCTTCTGCTTGAGAAGAACAAGCTTCGGATTGTGGACACTGAGCAACGCCGTTGTGGGTAGAGGGACACGCTCGGCAGCCTGGCAGGACAAACAGCCATGGACTCAAAGGCATCCAGCAGCATGCATGTGCGTGACCTGCCACTCCCATCCTCCACCTCCTTTCTAAGGAAACTTCCCCACAGAAAAGACCCTCAACACAGAATTAAAAAGCCTGTCTCCCCCTCTCCATAACCTGTGCTGCGCACCTTGTCGTTTCTCCCCTTGATCTGGACTGTCCTGGGCTGGCACTGGGGGATGGATGCCAGCTCCATCTTACTAGCTACAGTGGAAGGGAAAGAGGCATTTAGGAGAGAAACCCCAACACTGCGTGCTCGGTCCTCTTCCTCTATGCTCGGCACCCCGTCCCCAGGTCTTGCTCCTGAATGGCTCTCATTACTGCCTCTGCTGATCAAACACCTGGTGACCACGAATGTCCAGTTTTGGGGGTCCTTGGCCCTGACAGGTGGGGGGGGGCATCCACTAAGGGCTGCCAGGGAGGCTTCAGCAGCCCAGAGGACCACGGTGGCTGCTTGTAGAGCTTCATCGAGCCCAACGAGCTTAACTGGAGCCCCAAAGCCTAAGCACCACGCTTCTCCCCGCGGAGATTCCAGGCCCTTGAAATTTTATCCGTTGTTTTCCATGGCTCCAAATGCTGCAGATGAAGAAGCCCCCAGGTAAGGAGCACTGATCTAATCTCTACGAGAAGACAGCGTCACCTGAGATGTCTGCCACCACGGAGGGGCGGGGTGAGCCGTGGCCGGGTGAGTGGCACCATCACTGCCACACGGGAAGGCTGCCAGCCATTCGTCCCAACAACCCTCCCCCAAAGAGCAGGGCGCCCTACATCCTTCCCTTGTAAGCAGACAAAAGCAGCCAGGCCAGCCTTTAAACCTCCTGAACCAAATCCACAGCTCCAAAACCAGGTGGAGGATAAAAACAGATGTGAAAGGGAGCTGCCAGGTTATTATCGCTACCAAAGAAAAGATGACAATCACCTTCAGTGCGCAGTGAAAACCTGCTGCTTTTAAGGAACTGCGAAGCGATCAGATCTCCTCTTTAGGAGGCAAGATTCCTCAATGTCAAAAATGTAAATGACCTTGTCTTCCAAGCACGCACCTGCAAACTGTCCTCTGCATTTGCTGTAGGTGTACTGCAGGTCGACACGGGGAGACAGGGTAAACACACCCCGGCTGTTCTAGACCCCCGGGGCTCCAGGCCTGCTCTTGCTTCTGACTGTGGTCAGTACGAAGTGAAGACTCAGCCTGGACCTTCAGGTCTCCTGCGCCCTGGCCTCCTCTGCTCCTGCGTCTGACCTGCATCTTCTATAAAGTGCATCATGGGAACGTCCCTAAAACAAGCACCCTTTTGCAGGTAAACTGTCATTAGCCAGTCTGGTATCCTGGCAGCCAGGACACACCCCTTTAGTTCCCAAGGGACTGTTTCCAGACCACACCCGAGGGAAAGAGGAACCCATGTCAGTCCCTGGGGAGTAAGACCTGCACCCAGAGAAGTGAAACACTGAGTCCTAGGAAAACAGAGCTGAGCGCTCTAAGAGGGCTGCGATGCCCTAGGCTCCTGGAAGTTGTGGCCCCAGGACAGGAACATGGTGGTGGCCCCTGGGACTTCCCAGTGGGAGAGCTGTACAAGTTGGAATAGCCTTATCTGAAATGCCTGGACTCAAAGTGTAGCAGGTTTCAGATTATTCTCAACATGGGAATATGTGCACATCCCAAATGAGGTATCTCAGGGATGGGATCCAACCCTAAACACAAAATCTATTTCATACACACATTATACACAGAGCCGGGAGACTGTTTTATACAATAGGTTTAATAATTCCGTGCAGGAAACCAAGTTCCATGGCATCAAATTTCCCACTGATAGCATAAGGCCACAAAAAGTTTCCAATTTTGGAGGCTATGGTTTCTTAGAGCAAGGACACTCAACCCATATTTCTGTGCCCCAATTAGTCTTTCAGAGAAGCCACTGCAATTTCTCGCTTCTTAGGTGGGATTTCCAGGGTCCAGGCCAACCTCTCCCTGGTTGGTGTTGGGGCTCATATCATCAGCCCTTGGGGATTCTTCCAAAGGACTCTCTGGCTCCCTCGATGCTGCTCCCCTCCAGTGTCACTGGGGGTCAGGCCCCTCCCCAGCCTGGCAAGCATCAAATGCATGCCCACAGCCAGCAGAAGTAGCTGTAAACCCAGCTGGCTCCAGGGAAAGGGCCTGCAAGGACACACCTCTTGGGGTTCACCATACACAGTTCCTTCAGGGATCCCAGGGCATTTCCTCCTTTTAAAGGTCTTGGGAATCTGTGATCATATTCCAGATGCACCACTGTATTTTGGATAAGGAAGAGGTCGGCACAGAAGACAAAGACGGCTCTCTTCCTTCATCTCTCTCCTCCTCCGCTGCAGTCTCCACGACTTTCCTTTCTCCAAAGAATCTGCCTCTGTCTCCATCTTCCGGACATGCCGCCTAGGTAAGAATCTTGCCCTCCTGCCTTGGACACATTAACTCCTGGTTTGTGGCTGGCTTTTTTCCGGTGGAAACATGGTTAGAGCTACCGGTCCCCATGGCCTAGGAAGGCCCAGGACCCTGCCAGAGATGCCCACTGCATGTGCTTCCACAAGCACCCACCTACGAGGACAGGACCCTGGCTCGAGTCATGTACAGCTATGCCCACCCCGAACACCGATCTAAGGAGCTTGTGGCCAGCGCTGCATGTGGGGCTGCCGTGTGTGCATGGCCCGCGAACAAGTCCTGCTCTGTGCAAGGCTGCACTGTCTGGAAGAGGGGAGGTGCTGTCCCTCACTGGTGGCTTAGACTAAAAATAGTCACCATCGGTCACAAAATAGGCCAGGTCGTTCGTCTTGGGGACCCCTGGGGGGACTGCCTGGAACTCTCAGGAAGGTTTCAGGGACAGGACTGGCAGAGGGTGGAAGAGGACTAGTGTCCTGGCTGTGCACCTGGCCAGAAGGACAGGTCACTGCTACTAAAGGCTGGCCCGGCATTGCTGTCACTTGGTGAGCTGGAGGGGACAGGGACCATCACGCTGCTCTGTGAGGGTGCTGTCATCACAGTGTATGGCGCAGTCACACCTGAACCCAAAGGCACAGCAATGCCAGGGTCAGAAAGTCTGGGTCCCAGACCCTGCCAGGGCCCTTGGGTGGCCTCCAGTGAGTCCCTTGGTGAGCCTGAGACATGGCCATCTCTGGATGGAGCAGCTGCCACCTAACTCTGAGCAGAGTGGAGCAGTCCACAGCACAGAGCACCCAGGGGACCTGCAGCATTATCACCAAGTGCACAGCCAGAACCTCTAAAAGGTGCGAGGACTCCAGGGCATGGCAGCCCCGAGCCTGAGGAGGCTCCAGGAAGCTGGGTGAGAGCAGAACTTGGGAGATCTACAGGTGTACCCCGCTCCTAGCACACTCCTACGCACCAGAGCCATCCGCTACCCCAGGACTCCTGTAGTTCACCCTCACAGAGACAGGGACCAGAAACAGAGAATGGGAGGAAATACAGGTGGGAGAAGGGGAAAGGGACAGGGTGGCACTGGGCACCTGCTGCTTTGCAGAAGGGAAATGGATTCACTGCATCACAGCTCTTAGGAACCTGGGAGTCTCTGGCTACAAAGCTACAAATTTCAAAATACACAAGTTTTGTTTTGTTTTGTTTGAAAGAAGGTCTTGCTGTGCAGTCCAGGCTGGCCGTGAACTCAGGCCATCCTTCTGCCTCAGCTTCCTGAGTGCCAGGATGACAGGTACAGGTGTGCACCATCGACACACCACGCAACAGAAAGATTAAGAGACGCTGTGACCTCCTTCCCTCTGACTTTGCCAGGGCCTCCTGGAAAGCTGCTTCCCCGTTTCCCTGACCTACGAAGCTGAGGTCGGGACTAACAGCCTAGTTCTTCCACTTCCCGAGCGGCTCCCGCAGAACACTGGGCAGGCAGGCGTTGCTTTATAGATGCTTCCTTCAAAGCAACAGAAAGACCCACCAGCCTAAGTCTGTAGGAAGAATACTAGGATTTGTTCTAACTGTTTGAAATAAGAATTAAGATATTTAAAACTTTAAACATGAATAAATCACACTCTGGAAAGCGGCTCTGTACGAAACAGTCGCGAGCCCCTGTCCGACCGAGACCTGCACCGTCGTGATTTCCGCACTTCTGCGTTAGCAGCAGACTGGTTCTATGCGTCTCTTGCACTCCTGCCGGGCAGGGCATGCACGGGCGTAGGTCGGCCTCGGAGCAATGCTCAGGACTGTCCTGGGTGGGCCACCCTGAGGGACCAGCCACTGTCCTCTGGGCAGCAGACCTGTTCACCATGAGACAGGCGCAGCCGTGCAGGCCTGATGCTGGCTCACTGGGCGGGACGAGGGCAAGTTTGAGCCCAGCCTGGGCAATGAGTGACTCAGAGAGACCAATTTCCAAGGAGAAAATAGGAGAGAAGGGGTCGTGGGTGCAGCTCAGCATGAGGCCCTGGCTTCAATCCCAGTAGCAAAGAAAGGTAGTCAGACGGCTATAGGACAGGCACCCAGCTAGGCCTGGGGTCGTACTTGCCTGCACTGCCTGCCATGTCCCAGGTGTCTGCACGGGTACTGTCACTGCAGCGTACAGCACAGACACACCTGAACCCAAAGGCACAGCAGCCCTGGGATCAGAAGGCCTGGGTCCCAGTCCCGATCCCTGTCTGGGCCCTTGCATGGCCTCTAGTGAGTCCCTCAGTGACCCTGAGACACGACCGTCCCTGGGTGGAGCAGCTGTCACCTAACTCAGAGCAGTGGGGAGGAAACCAGGGCACAGAGCACCCAGGGGACCTGCAGCATCACCAAGTGCACAGCTGGCAGCTCTGAAAGGCGTGAGGACTCCAGGGCACATCCTTGTCCCAGGGTCTTGGGCTGCAGGACAGCTGATTAGCTTTTGAGGAGGGTGAAGTCAAACCCCAGATTGGAATATCTGTATTGCAACAAATGGCTGCTCCTAAACTTAAGACGAAGACTTCATAGCCGGGTCAAGTGAATTAAAAGCCGAGCCTTGAGCACTAGAACCAAGGACACGGCATTGCCCGTGTGGGCTCCTGGGTGTCCAGCCCTGTGCACCAGCCAAGACTCATCTGCGCCCCGCAGAGCCCCAGCCAGGCAGCCCGGCTGCAGCACAGGTGCTCGGCTCCTCAGTTAACAGAGTCTGTGCTGAAGGTCCGCACCTGTGACTCAGGTCCCCTCTCCCTCAGCAGAAGCAGGGGAGGACGCCGAGGGCGGAGCTGGCTGCTCGGCTCTCCCGCCCTGTGCTGTTGCCCATGCACTGCCCGAGGCTCCAGGCCTCCTCGCTGCACCCCGCTGGGAGCCCACAGGCCTCGTCCCTGCATTGGTTCTGGTTTCTGGGAGGGCCTGGGTCTGCAGCGGGCACTGCCACACCGCTGGCCATGACGTGTGGGTGAGGAATTCTCCGTCCCGGGCTCTAGGCCTCACTGGGAACAACCTGTGTCAGTTCCATGCTGTTGGGACTAAAGGTGGGACAGCAGCCAGTCCTGGGCCTCTGAGCCCGGAAGCGCCTTGCTCTCCAGGCCTGGCAGCTCAGGTGCCTCCCCAGGAGCGAGAGCCGTGCCAGGCCTTCCTGGGCCCTCTCTGGAGATCTGACGTGGACGAACGCATGCCAGCTGCTAAAGAAAGACACAGCGCGTTCTCGTAATTTCTTTCCTAGTTAAAACTTACGTTGGTGATGATGAGCTTGCTCTCTCCCATTTCTCATGCAGCCAGGATGTAGCAGCTTAAATAGTAAAAAAGGAAACTAGCAAGTTCTGCAAAGCTGGTGATACACAGATGGGGTTACAGTCAGCTCCTCACTCACCTCGACTCAGTGTCCCAGCTTCCCCACTGGCCAAGGTCAGCTCACCTCACACTCGGTGTCACTACGCTGCCAGGTCCCCCATCCCCAAGGCAGCTCTCCCTGCCGGCACCTTGGCTGGCTGTCCTGGGCCCTGGGTCCTCTCCATGCCCACTCTAAACCTCCCACCAAAGCCCTTCCGGAAGCACCCGCCTTTCCCCTACATCTGGCATCCCCACCCCCCCAGGGTGTGCAAGGCTTCTGCTGGCTCATGACACAACTTCCAAAAGCAAATCACACACTCATTCTGCTCCCACTCCGAGCGCTTGTGATCTAAATTCATCTTCGTCGTGACAACACAAAGGGATACTGGGGTTCCTTTTGGTAGTACCGGGGATCAAACCTAGGACCTGAGCACACCAATCAAGCACTCTACCAAGGAGCTACATCCCTAGCTCAGGATTATTTTTAATTCCAGAACAGGGGCCAACCTCCCTCATCCGTACCCGGCACTTCCGCCTGCCTAGCTGATCCACACTGGGTCTAGCTGTTCTACGGTGGTTCGGGGAGACTCAGGTTCTGAGTCACCTCCTGTTTCTTCAACTGCAGGAGGGCCTGGGGCCAAAGTCCCAAGAAGGAAAAGCAATCTCTTGGGATGCTGATGTACGGGAAACAGGTGTGGGAAACAGTGCCCCAGAGAGAAGTGCAGCACAGAATCTGTCTCAGCCAGCACTGGCCATTCTGGATTCACCTAGAGGACTCACTCACTTTTGAGCCCAACCCAGAACAGCAGTGGCTGAGGTGTGGGGATAAATACCGGCTGCACTTCTGGGTGGTCGCCAGAAGTGGTATGTTTAATATCTGTGCGCACAAAACTCAGCACCAGAGCAGGGAGGTGGTGAGTACGTCAGAAGCGTGCCTGTGACAGGACACACGTGGCTGTGTCCGAACGATCCTGGATCCCTGGAAACACCCGAGTGAAAACGAGGTCAGAAGCGGCCTGCTCCTGACCCTCTCCTTGCTTCCTTCTCGGTGGCATCTGGACAGTGACAGTCCCTGTGCTGATGGAAAGGCTGCACATGGCCCACAGTGCCTGCCCTGCTCTGGGTCTGGGCTCCCTGTCCTCGGCACAGGAGGGCCCAGGGCCCTGGAAGGTGATCCAGCTCCAACGATGTGGTGCAGCTGTACAAACCTCTGCCCTGCCCTTGTGACACCGTTTCCCCAGCAGCTTCATCAATGAGAAATAGACAGGAACCCTGCAGGTATCGAGCTAGCAGTGCCAAAGGGGACGATCCTCTACCCAGGGAACAAGTTCAGGTTTTGCAGCAAGTTGCACCACTGTCACAAAGACAAAGTCACGTGGACCCTTGATGGTCACTGCAGTGCATTCAGGAGAATCTTAATAATCCTGTCACAGCTCCTCCCTCACCTGGGTCTCAAGCCTTCTGCACCCTCTGGATGTAGCATTTAGGGTCTGTGTGCAAACACCCAGCAGAGCAGGTGGCGCCGAACAGCCCTTCCCACCATCCATCTGATGAGAGCACAGAAAGAGCAAGCCAGTTTGCTTCCTTCTTTCACACATCCGGCCCAACAGGTGATAAGCACGCTGCCCTGGTGCTGGATGCCAGCTCTCTGCAGAATGCCAGGCACTCAGGGCAGCAGTGGGTGCCCCATGGCAGGCTCACACCAGGCCTGGGCTTTCTCCAGGGAGGCACAAAGTATTATTGCCATCGAGCTAACAACTTTGCTCTTCCCCAGGAGACACAGAAGCAGACCAAGCGCAGCCTTGGTTCACTCCCATGAGTCTCAGGCAAAGCTTTACCTGGCTCACGACAAGCCACCGTGCCTCACCCTACGGCTGCAGATGCAGGAGTCATGCAATTCCAGAGTGACAGGACAGGACCCACGCTCTAATGATGCGAAGCTCAAGGCCTGGACCATTTGCATGTCCCTGCTCCACTTTGCATGGTAGAGGCCATCCTTCCAGGTGTCCGGCAGGTGGTACGCCTTTGTGCTCTCTCCTAACCCTGCAGGCTCATTTCCGCCACCTCCGCCTTCCCTCAGGCTCTTTTCTCCCACCCCAGTTACCCCCCATCCTGCACCTGGACTTGGCCACTCCCAACTGGAAAGGCTGCCAGGGTGCCCACCACCTTCCCTGCGTGCCCTAAGCTGTAGCACTGGCCTGCGGCTCCCACACACTCCCGGCCCCTGAAGGGGCACTGCACAGGGCAGCAAGCCCCAGGGATGTTAGCTGCTGCTAGCCCGTGGAGCGTGCCACCTCTCACTGCTGCCAGACAAGCTCAGGAAATGCCAGCCGCCGCCCGGGCATCTGAGGCTAAACAGGGTCTCTGTTTAGAACAGAGCTAAAAGGAGAGATGAGGCGGCCCTGGGGGTGGGGACAGAACTGTGCACAGAGCCAAGAGGACACTGCATCTGCCCTGGGCACCAGAAACTGCTTTGAAAGGAATCAGCCTCATAGGTGACCGTGGGGACCCCAAAAAGGGTCACGCTGTGACCAGAGAGGACAGGACTGAGGGATGCAGCTGCTAGTGTGGGCTGCCCAGGACTGCTGGCCAGGCAGACACAGACAGTGACACCCATACGACTGTCGCTGGAGCCCGAGGAGGGCACAGCTCGTTCATACCCTGCTCTCAGGCTCCTGCCCCAGATCTGGAAGACACCTCTGTTTCTGAAGCCAGTGTGTGACCTGCTGTCATGGCAGAAAAGCCACAAAGCCAGCACTGGTGTCACTCAGCGGGACCCAGAGCATGTGAGAGGGGAAGGTGTCAGCTGCCAAGGACCAGCCCAATAGGGCTGCTGCGATGACACTGGGCCCAGGGGACGGAGCCCAGTGTGACCAGGTGCATACACAGTTGGCAAAAAATGGACACCATTCAAGCTGATGCTGACCACTGGCAGGGTGTCCTACGCAGATCTTCCCAGTGTTCCCTGCAGAGGCCTCCAGTAGACATTAGAGGTGGGAATGACCAGTGCGGAAAGGATTTGGGTCCCTCAGCCCAGGTCCTCAAAGAAGGTGGAAGGAGGCCGGAGCACGAGAGGTGGGCGCCCCTTATCGTGTCCCCTCACCAGACCTCACCACACCATGTTCCAAACGGGACAGGGACCTGGCAGGCTCACGAGACTCACCAAAACTGTCCAAACTTGTTAACAGAAAAAACAAAGGCAGAAGGAACGGAGACAAAAAAGAAGACAAAAACTTCCAAGAGTGCTAGGAGCGGCCGGAGGCAGCCAAGGGTGGAAACCCGGTGGGTTTCTCCTCCCAGCATCTCCACGTCCACCCCAGGGCATCTGAGAGGCTGACAGCGAGGACCATGCTGGCCAGGGTGGAAATAGCCAGGGTGCCTTGAAGAAGGAATGTGGGTGCTGAGCAGGTGTGAGGTTCAAGGATATCCACGCTGCTCAAAGCCTCTTTGCAAAAGGAGCTTTTCTGCAGAACGCATTATTACATCACCAGAAGGGAATGCGAGCTGGCAGAAAGGTAGCAGGCAGGGAGGAAGAGTCCCAGACAAAGAGGCAGAAACACAGCTGACATGAGCCCAGCCAGCGCCCAGTGTGCTGAGGGGGCCCGACAGCTGGCAACGCTGTGTGGCACCCAGCTTGCTGGTCACTTACCAGCCTGGAGACCCAAGCCACTCGGGGCTCCGTCTCCCTTGTTTTGAAGGAGGACTATCGAGATTCCCACTTCATCAGGCCACGGGCAGATAACACAAAGACCAGAAGCACCTGTCTTGTCACACAGTAGCACTGCTCAGGGCCTCAGTTTCCCAACTCTGCCTATGTAAGAACAAACAGATGAGGCCCGCTAGCTCTCAACCCTGTTTCCCTACTGAGGAAACTCAGGTGCCCCGGAGGATTTTGACTCAGGCAACATGGTTTTAGCCGTGTTAGGTATAAAAATGACACCAGTCATGCCCACTGCTAAGCTCAGAGCGGGAGCGGGAGGGAGATAGCAGAGGGCCCACTGTGTCCATTCAAAACTCCCGGCTTCGCGGTGCCCCCTCTTCCCTGCAAACTTGTTAAGGGCAAACCACATAAACCATGGGCCCCTTCGGGCTGTTATTACTACAGGCTCTACATGTTCTGCTTGAAAAATAAGAATCAGAAGCACTAGAGTTCACACACTAGGCAGGTATTCCCAGAAGCCAAGATGCAGGGAGGGCAGTCGGGAGGGAAACAAGACGGGATGTGGAGGGTGGTTTGCCCTTCATTACGCTGCTCCTCAAATGCTGTCTCTGTGAATGTCAAGGAAAAACCCAAACCCCGAAGTCCCCAGCCTACATCCTCACCACGCCAGGGGCTCCCCGCCTCTCACAGAGGACCAGGCCAGGCTCAGGTGCAGAGGGGGTCGTGCTCTACCTTGGGGCTTCCTGAAAAAAGAGGCAGCCCCACTGGGTGCCAAGAGCAAACCCTGAAGGCCCTGACCAGTGCCTCCCTATGGCGTCCTAGACCTGGCCAATGTCCACCTCGGGGTGGGGTGGGGTGGGGCGGAGCCGGGTCAAGCCGGGAAATCACGGCCTGGCTCCCGGCTGCCCGGGCCAGCGGGCTTCAAAGGCCATTTAACTCTCCATTAACTTGATTTGATGAGTTCCTGGACGGTCACCAAGCGCACCACCATTTCCACGCCTCCATTAGCTGGCGCGCTGGCCCGAGCCGCCTGCACAGCGCTCGGTCACTCTGCCTCTCCTCCCCGAGTCACCCCGGGCTGGGAGAACTGAGGGTGCTCCCTCTCAGCAGCTTCCCCCGTAGCCGCCCCTCCTTCCTCCTCCCCAGGCCCTCATCTCTGGCTTAGACGCTCTCATCATCCATGTAATTTCTGTCCTGGAAAAGCAGCCAGTTCCTTCTATTATGAATCCAACTGAGCCCCAGCCTTGAAACACCCTGCATGCTAACAATGGGACGAAAAGTACTTGCTATTCTCCGCCACTCATGTGCTGCTGGGAATGCAGAAGCCAAAACAAAGCACACTGATGAAACAAGAGCATCCTCATTAATTAGCAGTGCAAGCAGGGAAAGGGCCAGCCAGACGCAGGTGCTCTCAGGGAGCCAATGCCACTGCAGTTGGTGCACGCTGCTGATGACCCCCAGGCTCTTGCCCCTGCCCCACAGCAGCGGGTGTGCCCCAGAGCTCAGGGCTGTGTGGGGGAATCAACACTGAATCTTTGCTGAGAAAACCTCAGAGGCTAAAGACCTGGCTTGCAGGTCACATTAATTCAAAAGTGAAAAAGCGACTCCTAAGGGTAATGGGGTACAGCAGTGCAGACCATGCTGTCTCTGCCCCAGGAAGCCAAGTCCTGCAGCGGCATCACTTCCTAAACGAATTATCTAGGATTACGGTTCCTTAATCTCCCTGGGCCTCAGGGTATCTGACCATAAGGGCGATAAAATAATCAATCAGCTTGTCTTACAGGGCCATTAAGTGCAAACAAAACCACTGCCTGGCCATTATCTTGTTGCTCAAGGATCTCTCCCAGCAAACTGAAGTCTCACTTCCCTGAGGAGAGGAGAAGGTTTGAGGAAGCCAAGGCCCCCAGCTCCAGAAATGAGGCCGTGCAAGGAGCGGGAGGTGCCAACGTCCACGCTGAGCACCTGGCCTGGGTCACCCCACACGCAGATAGGTATGAGCATCACAGCTCGATGAAGAAAAGGGAGCCCCCACCAAGATGGCGAAGTTTAAAACAACATAAGCAAAACTTGTTTGGAAAAAGATAGGACTTGGGTTTGTGGATAAATGATAAAAGTGAGTAAAAACAGCCTACACAACCAGTTCTTTACTAACCGGTTACTAAGACATCCACCTCCAAACTGGGCAGCGTGGGCAAGAGGGGACGTCGCTGAGTACACGGAGATGGAAGGGAAAAATCCACCTTCTCCCCAACTCGTCACCTCTGGAAGCCGGCGCCCCCCATATACCACAGTGAAAGTCACTTAAAACTAATGAGTTATCACCGGAACTTTCCATTTAGCATTTCCGACCCAGGCTGATGACAGGGCCTAGAAGCAAGAACAAATGGAAGCACGGATTGGGGCATGGGGATGGCACCGTGCTCAGATGGTGCCATCCCCATGGATGGACCCTGACAGTAACAGGACGTGGAAAAGACCCCGTGGGCAGCTCAGGATGTCCCCTGTGCACCGGAAGATGCGCAGGAAGTGCCAGGGAAGGACGCTCACACTTCTAGCAGAGCACTATCTGTACTGCCCCTCCACCCCACACACACAAGCACATGAAAATGCACACGCACAAGAACACATACCCCACTCACGTGTGGACAGCGTGCTCCCACTTTGTTAGATGAACACACGGCAGGACTGGAACACAGCCTGCTGGCCGCAGACCTCAGTGCAGTCTCCTAGCAGCACCAAGGGGTCTCTTGCTGCTCTACACGTGCCGGGGAGGCCTCAATGGACAGCAATGGGCAGTGTGTGGGCCTGGGGTGCAGCTCAGCAGTACGGCACTTGCCTAGTGTGTATGAGGCCCTGGGTTCCACGCTGGGGAGAGGAGTTCTTGGGTAAAACTGTGTGGGAGGAAAGAAATCCTAAAAGAAGTAGCTCTAGTGGTGCATGTCTGTAACCCCAGCACTTGGGAGGCTGAGGCAGGAAGATCACCACAAGTTCCAGGTCAGCCTAAACTATGTAGCAAGACCCTGCATCAGAGAAGAAATAGCAGAGGATGATATGCAGTCAGCCAGCTCTCCACATCTCCTCCAAGGTAGTGTTCACATTGTGTTTTTGGCCAACACATCAACAATCATGCCATAAACCCATGGGTTTACAGGTGCGCTGAAAGCACTTAGAAAACATAATCTTGCCAGAGCGGATGGAAACCACCTACGTAGTCGTTCTTTGAGTTTCCTCCCGTATGTACCGTGGGAATAAAAATATATCTTTAAATCCTGTAAGTCCAAAGAACTGCTGTTATATAGAATCACTCACAGGGATGAGGATGCTCGATGCCTTTCCAAATGCTCACGTGTAAGTTAAAAAAAAAAAACCACAACTGCAGCAGTGAGCTCAGGGCCTGGGAGGAAGGAGGGTCCCCCGGCTTTCAGTGAGACGACCCCACACTGCTACACGGTACCCCCACGACAGCCTGGGCTTGCAAGGTAGACACAGAGGCTAGGACACCTTTGGCAGGGAGAGGCTGCTGACCACAAGATCAGACCAAGCTGCGGTAGCTGGAACAGTACTGAAGGAGACATAAGTCAAAAACATGTGTAACCTGGGTTTACCGTGGTAGGCAAAGGACAGAACTTTTTATTCGCCCAGAGCAGCTTGCACTGCAAGCTTCACTACACGATCGACCCAGCATGGGGTTCTGGGCTCAGTGCTGGCTGCCCGTGTACATGAGGCCCTGGGTCCACCCCCAGTACCACCACAGAGAAGAAGTTTCCTTGGTGGAAATTCACTTTCTCTTCACAGTGCTGGAACAGCCCAAAAGAGCCACACTTGTGTGAAGAAAAAAAAACAGCCACAGCCAGATGTGGCGATACACACTTCTAACCCCAGCACTCTGGGAGGCTGAGGCAGGAAGATCAAGAGTTCAAGCCCAGCCAGGGCAACATAGAGAGACCCTGCCTCAAAATAAAATGTAAGAAAAGGGCTGAGGATGGTGCTCCGTGTGAAGGATCTGGGCCCAAAGAAGGCCCAAAGAGCTGCCTCCCAACGTCACAGGAAGTTCTGGAGCAGGAGACATCACAAGGCCTACTGAAGGGACTTCTGAGACACACCCACACCAGCCCATCGATGAAGACACTGTGCGGTTTCCTCTGTGATCTGCCACAGGTCACAAAGATCTAACTGGCACTGTATCTTCCCGACGTTCCTGCTTACTCCTCACCCGCAGCAGACACGCAGGTGGCCATCCACAGAGGCAGCGGTGCCAGTGTGGGCCAGGACGGAACTGTGCGGGAGAATTCCAGAGCCTTCCTCCTCTTTATTTCGAGAAGACTCAGACCTCAGGGATCCCTCTTCACCGCCCCCTTGCTGCCACCGGGGCGGGGTCCGTTCCCAGCCCGCCCGAGTTCTAACAAGGGTTCTGTCCGAGGGACCCGCATGACCCAGCCATGCTTTGGCAGCACAAACTCTGCAAGGGTTGGCAGGCTGCGCCCTCTGTGCCACAGAAAGGGAAAGGGGTGTTGGAAGAGCCAACGTGGAGGACATTGATGGGGCCACACTGCTGAGCGCCGGTGCTGAGGCACTGCCTTCCCGGGCACATGGGAATCTGGCCTCTGATTTGCTTCAGGAAGCTATAATTAACTGCTGGAAGTCAGTGACAGTTACCGTCCTCTGTGATTGGGGAACCACAGCAACGCAAGCTGGACACAGCACCGCTCGCTCTCCTGAGAAATCCCACTCTGCAGAGGGGTGACCCAGGGCCTCCACCTTGACGCAAGGGTCATTTGTCCAGACAAGTCTCTCCAAAGACTCATCCTCACAAAACACCAGCTTGGGAATCCGTATTTCACTTTTCATGCCTGAACAAGCCCCAGCACATCTCCTGGCTGCAGTTTTAACCACAAGGTGGGGACATTGCAGATGGAGGCATCAAATTCCCAAGGCAGCCCAATGTCGGCCCAAGGTGCCCAGGGCCACGGTGCCCCCACGTCACAGGGTTCCAAGGAGATGGCCAGGCTATGGCCTGGACATTAGAGTCTTCTGCTGGATGGCCAGGGATGAGCAGTGCTGGGCAGAGGCTGGGTTGGAGGCAGGTGCTCACAGCCCAGCTCGGGCCCCGGAACCCACCGCGCAGAAGGGAGTTCACCCAGGAGCCGTCCAGGTGTGGCTCTTCTCCGCCTCCCACAGGTAAGTCTGCCAGATCTTTTTAAAGGTGTTTGCAAGAAGCCAGGACAAAGGCAAGGGTGCAGGACCACTTGTGACTCTGCTCGTGGCTGAGTCAGAAATGCAGACCGGCACCCCAGGGAACACACAGTGGGCAACACTCGACTCGTGGGGATGGAGGACTGAGGACGAGGACCCAGATGTGGCCAGAGTGGAGCCGGACACTGCAGCCAACTCACAGCTGTTAAAGAAACCCTTCGGATACCAGTACCTGGCAATGCCACGGGGGCAACCCTGTGTGGTGAGACTGCTTCTGGAGACCTTTGTAATGGTCACATCCAATTGATGGCATCCGGTGGGCAGAGCCCATGGCACCAGAGAGGGAGCCCTTGCTGCCACTACTTCGACTTTCCACCAGGAGAAATCCGCCAGCGGAGCGCACTGACTCAGCTCTCTGGTCCCCGAGACTGTCCCTGAGGCCGGATGCTGGGGCTGTGGTCACTGGAAGTGCACACACGAGTCCAAAGCTGCACTGCTGTGCTCAATGTGTCATGGGTAGGTGCTCGTGCTTCCTAGACCTGAAAACATGAGCACTTGGAGAACCCAGCGGGGATTCTGTTTCTACTGCACAAGGGAAAGTCAGGGCTGTCTCCATGTCCTCAGCTTTCCCTGGCTGCCAGCCCCGAGGCGAGTGGGCAGAGAACAGGCAGCAAGGTCCGCCCATGGCTCGGAGCTGAACACCACGCCTGAACCCGTGTGAAGAATGAGCAGCCACTGTGACACACCATGGCTGCATTCTAGCGCCTGCTGCCTGTACCCCACACTGCCCAGTCCCCCACCCCAGGACACCCAGCAGAAAGTGCACCTGCAGTGTGATGAATCCCAGGAACTCAGCCACCCCACACATGCGCTGTTTTGTGGAAGAATTAACTGCCAGCTGGAGTGGCCCAGGTCTAGTCCCAGCACTCTGGGAGGTTGAGGCAGGAGAACTGCAAATTCTGAGCCTAGCCTGGGCAACTCTGTGAGGCCGTTTCAAAATTTAAAATTTTTAAAAAGGGCTGGGGATGTGTGGCTCAGGGTGAAGGCTGTGGGTTTTGAGCCCCTGCACCAAAAAGCGAACTGCACAAGCCATGAGGAAAAGGGGGCTGGCAGAGCTCAGCGGCTCCGCCTTCTCTGAGGCTTGGCCCCAGTCACCAATTCTAGGGCTATTTGACTGACTGCTCAGTGTCGATATATTCTCTCTGGTTGTTTCATGACTCGATGCCTTGTCAGGGCTGAATAAAGTCTGATGCCAAGGGAGAAAAGCCCAGTCGGTTGCTTCAACCTATTTCATAACCACGCAGCTTGCAGCGTGATGGCTCACCCGGGTCACAGAAACCCCACAGGACCGCTCCCGGGCAAGAGCTAACACCACGGAGCATCCTTCAAGCGCTAATGCTTCTCTGACTCTCGATTCTGCACTCGAGGGCAACAAAAGTCACCTAAATCACATCAGTAACAGCACAGACGGCACAAACGGACCTCAGTCAAAGGAAAAGTGGACTGCTCTCTACCTCACGCTGCAAACAAGGTGCAGTTTACCCCTCGGTGAAACTAAAATGATTCAAGAACACAAGAGCTATCTTTTAATTATTTTTAAGAAAAACAACTTGCACATGGCACCCATTTCAGTAAAATTCACAGGTTCGGGCTAAGACTCCACCATCAGCAGCTCCTGTGTTGAGGTGTCACCTTCCTATCTGTCAGCAAACAGGGAAGGAATGCCTGGATCTCAGCTCTCTCAGAAGCCTGTGGACGGTGTGGCTGCTTCCCTCTGAGGCCACCTGGGCATCCCTGTGCCCCAGGTGTGCCACCTCCAAGGGAGACAGGCCAGGGGAGAAGCTCTCGGCGCCCCCAGGCCACCCCGGCGCGAGCCCAGCTGGCTATCCAGGAAGCGGCGGAACAGCGGCCACCCTGCTCATCTCGAACTCTGACAGAGTTTGTGACTCTCAGCCACCGCTAGAAAAACTTGGCCCAGGGTGGAATGACTGGTTTGTAGGACCCGTCCTGGGGTGAGCATTTACAGAATCAGAAACTCCTCACCACCCGCATTTTAAATCACATGGTGGCCCTTTCTCAGGGGAGAATAAAGATAATCCTCCGCTCACCCAGCGAGTAGTTACCGAGTGCTCGAGTGGGCAGGGCTGTGGACACACATATGCGTGCATCACATGGGAAGATTCGCGCGATCAGGACACCTCCGAGGAACAGAAGGGGACCCTCAGATTGTGGGGTGCAAACGATGCACCCAGAAAGTCCCTGTAAGTCTCGCTGAGCGGCTAAGGGATACAGCTGCGGCTCTGTGGAGGCTGGGAACACGGAACCCAGAAGAGACCTGAGCATGCAAAGTCAACCTCAAAATCGGGTGCTGGATCCCCATGTGCAAAGACAGAGCAAACACCTGTACCCAAGGTTCATGACCTCAAACTGGGCTGTGTACAATTATAAACCTTTTAGAGAAAAGAGAACAAAACTTTGGAAAGTGTGGCTAGGCACAGAGCAGGTGAAATCAACACTGTAACAGGAAATATCCACAGAGCACAGCAAAGCACAGAACCCCAGCCCTCAGCAGAGCGCCCCAGGAGAATGAAAAGACAGCTGCACACAGAAGGATGCAGCAGCAGCCAGCCAGAAGCTGACAAAGGACTAGTATGCAGAATAAATAAAGAACTCTCAGACTCAACAGTTTTAAAAAAAAGTAAAACAAGTGATCCAGTTAGAAAATGGGGGAGACAAGAGGAAAAGGAGGCGCAGCTGGCAAACAACAAATGGTAAGGCATCCTGCAGCTCCAGCCACGGGAGCCATGCAGACCCAGACCTCATTGAGATGTGGCCACTGCCAGGGCGACCAAACTCAAAACAGACGTCACCCCAGCCTGGGAGGACAAGACTCAGGAACGGCAACAAAAATGGTGTGCAGGCCTCTGCAGGGTAGCTCAGCACTGTCTGTTAAAAACAAAAAACAAAACGAAGAAACTCAACATGCAGCCAGGTGTGGTGGACACACCAATCATCCCAGCACTCTGGGAGGCTGAGGCAGGAGGACTGCAAATTTGAGCCCCTGCCGGGGCAACTTAGTAAGAAGACTCTGTATCAAAATTTAAAAAAACAAAAACCAGAAAACCTTTTTTAAGGGCTGGCCACACAGCTCTGTGCAAACAAAGGTGCGGCTAGGTTGAAAGTTGTATTGTAAAAAACAAAACAAAACAAAACCCTCAATATACACAGCCTAGGACATAACCAGGAAAGTGAAAGAACCCCTGTGTCCCCTCGAAAACTTGCACACAAAAGCTCACGGCAGCTATGCTGGTAATGCTGTGAGACAGGAAGCAGAATGAAAAGAACCTGCTGTCCCTCCTGGACAGAGCCTGTCTAGGACAGCTGTGTGGGGACTTGCACCCCCGTGAAACTCAGTCCCACACTGTCTTCCCAAAGATGCCAGCAGGCCCCAGGCTGGGCTCCAGCTCTGCAGCTCTGCACCCAGCCAGCCCGTCTGGCCACACCCTGACCTGGCTACCCCAGAAGTCCCCAGAGCCCCTCCCAGGCCCAATCACTGTGGCTCACACAGCTCTGGGCCGCTCCTGACTGGAAGTCAACTCCTTGGACACCTGACAGAAGGCACGGGCTAGCGGGAGGCACCACATGCTCTGGGCCTGGGTGGTCCGACCCTGGCAGCTCTCCAGCCCTGTCCCTGGCATGGGGGCATCAGTGCCAAGGCATGGGGGACTACATCCCAGCCACTAAGGACCAACTTGACCTTGAGCCCCTCCTGACCTCCAGGAGGCAGAGGCAGGGCTAAGGGTCCCTTTGGCCACCCCCAGGGGCCAGCAGGATCTCTTTAGTGTCCACAGAGATGCTTACCCTGCTAGAGAGATTTAGGGTGGGGGGACAGCTGTGTTCATCTGGGGCTGACCACTGACAGCTCAAACCACACAGATGACAACAGCCTCAGGAGACCACACCACCTCAGACATCGCAGTCACTCAGTCTGCGCCAGGACCCTCTAGGACACATGCACAAGGAACAGCTGAGGACACATCTCCAACCTGCCCTCTGGCGAGGCACCACTGCTTCTTCCCTGGGCGCGGTACGGCTCACTCAGGGACCAGGCAACGTTAGGGATTAGCCACAATCGTAAGGGCAACGATAACGACACACTGTAATGAATTACGAAAAGCCTTTGCATTGTTCTTTCCTGTAACGGTGAAGCCCTGGAATCGAATCCCCAGAGAAGGGCGTGGGACTGCACCTTCCCCAGCCCTTGCACGTCCCGCTGGGTGACCCGACTTTCACGACTCCTGAAGGAACGCACCCATCTCCATGCACCATCTCCGAGCACCATCTCTGTGCACCATCTCCATGCACCATCTCCGTGCACCATCTCCGTGCACCCATCTCCGTGCACC
>PVLA01010636.1:0-61389 GCA_004027455.1 Hydrochoerus hydrochaeris
AAGTGTTGTTTTCAGTTTTGTTTCATTATGATTAATTGCTTTACTCTATTCAATATTCTCTTTCAATTGATTTTATAATGTTCTGTCTTTGGTTTGATTTTGTTGTACCTAATTGACTAGACAACTATTGTGAAGATAATGACATATAGTATGGTACCTATTACTGTTATCCTGTTAACCTGCTGTGAAGTTCTGTACCAAATTCACTGCACTGTCTCAATTGGCTTTGTGCTGTCTTGTTCTGTTGTATTTCTACTACCTTCAAAATAAAAAAGAATTAAAAATAAACTAATCTTAAGGATTAACCTGATCTGAATATGCCATATTTTTTGGAGATATGATTGCCAACTTGAAGGTACCAGATGCTCAATGGACCAGGAGTTGTGGTCACTGATGCACAAGACTGTGGATACATTAAACTTTGTGAGATGATTCAGTGATTTTTAAAAAGTGTTATATATTTCTACCATCTTCAATCTTTAAAATTCAACCAATAGTTCACATATGGATCCATGAAATTGTTCACCACTGAAAAGAGGATGTCCTCACTTAGACTTAAATGAACCCAGCTATTTTAGTGGAATGAGCAACAACTGTCCATTTATAAATTATTGATACCCTGTCATTTTTTATTTTACTTTATTATTTTTTTATTTTGAAGGTAGTAAAATACAGCAAAACAAGACAAAACAAAGCCAATTGAGACAGTATAGTGAAATTGGCAGGTTACTGGGATAACAGTAATAGGTACAATAGTATATCTTGTTTTGTTGACAATAGTTGTTCTTTCAATCAGGTACAGCAAAATCGAAGGAAATACCAAACTTATAAAAACAGAATATTGAATAGAGTAATACCATTAATCAGAACAGAGCAAATCAGTGATAAAAATATTTGCCTTCAAAAAGATGGTAGAAGAAAATCCCTCTTATTTGCTATATTGCATATAGTCAAACTCCCAAGAGATACTCAGATCTCTGGCTTTCACTTGCTAATGAGGGGCGAGTGGATGTTTTATTCTTAGCCCACACACCTGTAAGCTCACAGCCACTTACCAGAGCTGCGAGCTGGCTGCTTGCTTTCCCAGTGCCCCAAGTTCCAACATGGCGCCCATTCTTTTATTTGTATGATGAATGTTCTAAACATCTGCTGTGTGTTCTATACTAGGCACTGGGGCCAGAAAGGAACAGGGCAAGGGATTTGTCCTCAAGGACCTGAATCTAGTGGGAAAGATGTGTAAGAAAACCAAGGAGGAAATATACTCTATCACAGCATGTGATTGGGAGGATGGAGGTAGGCAGTAAGGATGAAATGGGAAGGGAATAAAAGGAATTGGAACTGGCCCCAAAAGTTGTGAAAACTGGAGTTGTGAGTGACAGCTACCCTAATAACAGCAAAAAGGGCTTTCTAGAGAAAAGAGTTAACATTTTGTGAGCATCTGCAGTATGCCAGCATTGTGCCAAATATATTCCATACATTTATGTGTTCACTATAACTTTCTGAGATAGGTACTATTGTCTAAAATTTTTTGATTGTAAAAAATTATACATAAAATGCATAATTTTCACCATTTTTAAGTGTTCAGTTCATTGACATTAAAGATAGTCACATTTTTAACAGCCTATCCCAACCATTTACTTTGAGAATTTTCTTCATCTTCATAAACTGAAATTATTAAACAATAACTCCTATTTCTCCTGCCTTCTCAGCCCCTGGAAACCACCATTTTATTTTAGGTCTCTGTGAAGTTGAGTGCTCTAGGTACCTCATGGAAGTAGAATCATCTAAATTTGTCCTTTTGTAGCTGGCTCATTCAACTTACCTAACATCTTTATGGCTCATCCATGCAATAACATGTCAGAATATCATTAATTTTAAGGCAAATAATATTCCTGTGTGTGCACATACCATATTTTTAATCTGTTTATCTATCCAAAGATGATCATTTGAATTCTGCCTTTTGAGTATTGTGAATAATGTTGCCATGAATGTAGATGTGCAAATATCTAGTCAAGTCTTTGCTTTCAGTTCTTTTATGTTCATACCCAGCAGACTTGTTAGATAAGACAGTAATGCTGAGATTACCTGGGAGAATCTGGATGCAGATTTCTAATTTTCTGAGGAGCAGCCGTATTATTTTTCATAACAGCTGAACTATCTCACATTCCTATCAGCAATGCAAAGAATTTTAATTTCTCCTCACAAATTGTTGTTGTTGTTATTATTATTATTATTATTTGCTTTTGGTAATGGTTTTCCTAAGGTACAGTCATGTGTCATTGTGGTAAACCAAGTCATTATTATCTATACATTATCAAAAAGGGCAAGATAAGTTTAAATGCATAGCCAAAATTACACAGCCAAGAAATGGCAGAACCAGAATTTAAACCCGGAGCCCACCCTACCCTGATTCTTGGTTCTTAGGGAAACTTAATTCAATTTTTCAAATACATCTGGCCAATAGTATCAATTATTAAAAGCCCACTGACAGTGTAGCAGTACTGCTACATACATATGCAAGATGGTAGATGTAACTGAAAAATAAGAGTTTAAAATGTGGACATATTGCTGAGTCCATCGCCATTTTATATGACCAGAATGTCTGCATGAGATTGCGTGGTGGGAGCCCAAGGAAGGCGACTGTAGGGATGGGGTGGTTGGGGTGTGACGACCTATAAAAGTATGTGGGCAAAATCACAAAGACCTTTGTAATTTTCCCTGGAAAAATTTCTGTTCTCATAAACAATTTTTAAACCATATATATATATATATATATATATATATATATATATATATTCATATTAATCCAATGATAAAGAAAAAGAAATATGAGATGAGTCCATAAAATTTTTTTAAAAAACACAGTATGTTTCTCAGAAATGTAATCAGAATAGATATAGGTTAAGGCCTAATGTAAGGAATAACTTAATTTTCCATAAAAGTACAACTGAAAATAACCAAGAATAATAAGATGTTGGCTTCACATTTTTCCATTTGTATTAAGCAAATATATTTTGGGGCATCTTATGGAAAATAAAACCTCAAGGGTTAAAAGGGCACTCATTAGACATCTCAGCAAGTTGTGAGCCAAATGACAAGGAACCTGTGTGTATTCAGGGAGAAGTCGCTGGTACACTGTCCTGGAAAAGTGTCCCAGAGGAAGAAAGGGCCATGTGTTGGATGTCTGGGTTCAGGATATGCAGGCTGCCCAGACAGTGAGCACAGATGCCTGAGGTGCAGGAAAGTCACAATTTCAAAGGAAATCCAAGAGCCAAGGAAAGAAGACACTGTAGCCCAGGAACCCATGGACAAGGAGCCTGCATCAGAATGTGGTGCTTCTGAGAAGAGCAAGTCTGACCTCCAGCTTGCACATTTCCCACCCTTTCTCAGTGTCCCAGGGACTTGGTCAGAGCCTAGAGAAGTGACCAGGAAGAGGTAGTGTCTCTCAGCCTAGTACATGAGGGCAGCCAGGCTGTGCTGAAACATGTTCACAAGTTCAGTTCGGTAGGTGGTCAGACACCTGCCAATAGTACCATGAGAACCCAAGTGTAGTCAAGCTTGGTGTGTAGATGTCTACAGTGCCCTGAATCCTGACCACAGGAGGTTCAGGAGACTGGCAAGAACCACTGCTATGTGAGAGGTAGGAAGAAACTGTCCCAAAAATCCCTGAGAATTCCTGACCTTGTGCTGGAGAAAGCCACATTAGGGAATCCTGCTTCTTATTATTATTTTGAATAAACTGTGAATTTCTTAGTGGGGACTCAGAAAACATGAGTCAGAAGTGATACTTACATTTTTTTTCTTAGCAAAAACTCACAAGCTGTGCATTTTGGATCTTCTTAAACCTTGACTTCTATGTCTTTCTCTGTGGATGGCTCTGATATACCTCCTTTGCTTCAATAAAACTGTAATTTAGGTAGAACTCCTGAGTTCTGAGTTGTTACAGTCAATTTATCTAACCTAAGGTGAATCACCAGAAGCCCTGCCTTTGGAGTCAGTAGGTCTGCAGCAAGAGTGCCCTGGAGACTCCTGAGACCATGGATAGTGGACTGGCAAGGGTTACTTGCTCAACCACAATTGCTGTCTGCAGTCTACACCATACAGTGTTACTTAGTCCCTTTCAGAGGTGGATTGAACACTTGAATATACATTCAGTGCTGGAGCAGCTGAGGGCCAAGGAAGGAATAAGTGTATTGGTCCATAAAGGAAATCCAATATGGTAATAATACAGGGGAAGAGGCTAGACTAACAGATGGTCTCCGACCTTAGCTTATTTCCACCAAATGCCTGAAAAGGAAAAGTCAAATAGGATGAAGACTGTTCTTGCTTTTGGAACCTGACAAGCTTCAGTGGGTGGCTGCATACCTGAGTGACCTTGCTCTGGGAGACATTCTGAACATAATAAATGATGATGGACTGGATTCTTTACTAATGATTGTATGAAATTCTAGTAATGTGCACATTTTTAACTGTTATTTTCAGTTACACCACTGTTGGTAGTATTTTAATGACTGATATTAATGGCCACATGTATTGGAAACTTGGTTATATCACCTATCCCTTCTCCAAACTGGTTCCTCTAAATCTTAGGCATATATAAAGGACCATGACCATAGGCTAGGGTTGGCCAGGGTAGAGGAGAATTAACTCTATGCAAAGAGAGATCTAGCTTCTCTCCTGGTTCTTGCAAGGAAAGTCCTACACCCCCATGTTTCCTAGAGTTGGAATTTCTTCTCATGCTGCATCACTGGAATTTATCTCTAATCTGCATCTATCTGTTTTTGGAGAGAGGTGGCCATGAGGGAAACTCCTTTGATTCTAAACCAGTTGGATAATTTACTGGAAGTGGAAGTAACTGGTGGTATGTTTTGAGAAGAAAGACCTCAGTGCATACACCCTTGATGGTACGTGAACCAGAAGGGATGGGTGGGAGGTGGGGAGAGAAGAGGACTAGTACCACACTATCTGTCACATAAGAGCAGTGCTCTGAATGCTGGCCGTTATGCAGCAAAGATACCTCTCAGTTTCACCTATGTACAGGAATTGTGGAATCCTACAGCCTTGAAGACATCAGGCTGGAGACTTAGAACATTGTAGATGGAACCAGGCATGAAAGGTGAAGATGGCCAGAGCCCATCACCTTTAACTTATGCCCATATGTATAGGGTCATGCCATAGATCCCCAATCTCCCAAATGAGTGTACAGTGGAGGTTAAATAAAAAGAGACAATTGTATGATTTTTTTAGGGCTCCAGGAGGGTCAAAACCCTTTAGCTGAGCTCGCAACTCCGAGGGCTAAGACAAAGTCTTCTCTGGATTAGCCCACTTTATTAGGACCAAGGACAAAAGGTGAAAAAACTGAGAAAAGCGCAGGAAATGAGCAGGACCTTGGGAGTTACTTTAAAGACTTCTCCAAGTGGTAAATTATGCCAATTTAGGAGAACCATCTTATCTCCAAGATAACATTCATGGTAGGATTGAGACTGAAGGAGTGAACTTCCTTGGGAGTTAAAGACTTCCCCAAGTGGTAAATTATGCCAATTTAGGAGAAACATCTTATCTCCAAGATATCATTCATGGTAGGAGTGTGATTGCAGGAGTGAACTTCCTTTAACTGCTGTCTCCATTTACTTAATTAGTGGAAGAGCCAAAGTGTCTTCATCTGTGGCCTTATCTTGCCCTTTGAAGTATCTCTGGCCTCACAGGCTACTACAAGCCTCAGCCAGGACCAATGATTCATAAAGGTCCACTTACTATGAATCAGCTCCCGTTGCCAGGCAAGGGGCTGAGGTCTAGGACAGATTCACAGATAAATATAGAAAGCCAATTAGTAAAATTTAAATCCTGCTCAGAGCCACTTTGTAGTGGTCTCCAACAAATATGAGAAAGGATGCAGGGGGTATTGGAGGTGAGTTCCCAGCAGAAAGGAGGTATGTGCCTTTGGTCACTGCAGAAAGAGATGCTTTTATGTATCCCAGCTGGTTAAACTCCACCTCTACAGTCCCAAAGCAGTGTACACAAACAAAGACCATAACCTTGACATCTGTGGGCCTCACTTCTTTTTACTTATAAAGTGTGTGAGATTGAACTGTTTGGGTTCAGTGTGTGTGTGTGTGTATGAATGGAGACTGAACCTAGAATCATCATCCTGAAATACAACTTGTATTTTTTTGAGAAAGGATACTGCTAAATCTCTAAATTGCACAGGCTGGGCTCCAACTTGCATTTCTCTTGCCTCAGCCTCCCAGAGTTCTAGGATTACAAGTGTGTATCATCATGGCTATCGGACTGCTTGAAACCATAGTTGGTCTGATTTTTTTTCTCCCACAACTTCGGCTACTATGCTATGAGTGAATAGATAGGAACACAGGAGCTGCAGGCAGCAGGGATGTTCTTTTGGTTTGCAGCCTCTTAGAAAGATCAAGCACCACACAAATGGGGAGAAGTGGGGAGCTCAATAATTCACATCTGTGGGCCAAAGACCTTGGCTTCTGGGCACCTGAGGGGAGGAGAGGTTGTGGCTAATGACCTTAAAACTTCCTAAGAAACCATATGGATATGAATGCTTCATAACAAAGAGGTCAAAGAACTTAGGAGTTTTTAGTCTCTGGAAGAAAAGAGACTTAGAACTGTTAGAGAGTCACACCCCTGCGCACGCACATGCATGTGTGTGCATAAGCTTTTATTTGTTGTATTTTAAAAATTTTATTTAAAAGAGAAAAATAAAAGCAACAATAAGGGTTTCAAAACAGGCTAGGTAGAAGAGTAACAATAATACATTGTATATTGTTATCTTCATATAGAGTCTTCAAGTTAAAAAATGTGGAAAATGTTTATCTGTCTCAAAGCAAAAATACAATGAAATGGATCAATTTTGCTGCTGGATCATGCACAGAAAGAGTGCAGATGCAAGGAAGAGGAGCTGAGGAGACTGGGGTGGGAGTCCGGGTATGGGAAATCCACACAGAAAGCAGCAGCTCGCTGGTGATGACAATGACAGCAGCTCTTACCTCTTGTATGCATCCAAATGTGTGTCATGTTATGAACACCTATGCTCCAGAAACTGTGCTAGATGCTGGGGTTGAGAAGCAAACTGGTGCTATATTTCTATTATGCCCTTAGAGGATGGAGTGGGTTCTCAGGGTCCTGGGTGAGTCTGAAGTAGATTAAATGTGTAAATGCATCACCACAACATCCATGAGAGTGAAAGAATATCATGAGAATGTAAAACAGTCACATCTGATAGCCTTTAGGGGTTAGGAAGTCTTGCTCCTCTATATCTTAGGTTTTCTTATTCCCATTTCACTGAGGAGAAAACTAGAACTCAGAAAGGTTAAATCATTCACCCAAGATGCCACAGCAATTAACAGAGATTGCTGGAATCCATAAGCCTGTCTAAAATCAATAGCTTGTGTCTCAACCACCTGACTTCAGCAACACCTGGTGTGGTGGCTGAAGAAAGGACTGATCTCTGATTCTGGGTGTTTTCAGGCTTTACTTCTCCAGTTCATCCCAAGACAGGGCTTCCTGCATTTTTTCTTTATGTTCCCTCAAACTTTCCACTGTTTTTCTCAGCCTGTTTCTCTTATACCTACAAAGTGCAACAGACATAGGCGGTTCTCAGGCCCCACCAGGTTGCGGCTCAAGCAGACCGCAACACCTGGGCCCGTTCTTTAAGAGCCCAGCAGAGCCTGTGAACTTGTCGGGTCAGGTCTGCCAGGGCAGGCAGCATATCTCCATGTGGAGTGTGGGAGAGAGTACAGGTATGTAAGGGTCCCTCTAGGGTCCTCCATCTTCCAGCTGCCTACTGACGCCTGCAATTTAGGCAAAGACACACACGCAAATACTGGAGTATACATATATAAAGGTGCACACATGTCCAACTTATGGTGGCATGTGTCTGTGTTTAAGAGCTAGAGACTGAGCCATTGATATTGACCAGAGACATGAGGGGTTTTTGGGAACCCCAAGTTAGAGCAACATAAAGAGGAAAGTGGGTGTTAAGGGGAGAATGGGTTTCATCGTGCTTGTGTGCTGTGCTGGGCTGTGACAGGGTGTGCTTTGGGGTACACTGAAAAGCAATAGTAGATGGAAACCTACATGAGAGTGTGAACCAATGCACCTTTAATGCTGGGGCTCCCTGGATGCCACTTTTCCCAGGAAAATCAGGACAAGAGAAGCGAAGCATAAAAGTCAAGATAAAGTCCTGATTCAGAGGGCTGCCTGTCCTGATCTACTGTTCTTTAGTTTTTGAAATTCATAAAACAGTAACTTTTAGGATGTTTGCTTTTTGTTATTTTATCTTATGGATGTCTGTGAAGTATTACAGAGATGCAATATATAGCACTGTAATGTGTTACAGACACTTGCCCATTATGGACATGAAGCTCAGAAGACAGAAACTCAGAGAGTTTAGTTAACTTGCCCAAGTTCACACAAGGCAGTTGGTAGCAAGTCAGGAATTTTAACTTAGGTTTGTTGGACTGTGTCTGCCCCACTGACATTGGTGATGTGATGGGTTACATTAGTCCATCATATCATTACCTTAAATGGTGAAAATGCTGAAAAGCCTTGCCTACTTGAACTATACCCCTTAGTCATGTCATATGATTATTTTTCTTAATTATTTGATTCAATTGGTTAATATTTTCTTGAACATTTTTGCATCTACGTTTAACAAACATGCTGGTCTTCAGATTTTCTTCTTGCAGTGACATTATTTTTTTTGATATTAGGATAATAGTATTATTTTTTTGATATTAGGATAATAGTAACCTCATAAAATAGGAAGTACTTCTGCTTTTATTTTCTGGAAAAAAATTTAACTTCTATTTTTGAAAAAAACATGGAATTAGTACAGTTACTTAAATTCGTGGGAAAGAAGCCAACCCCTTCCTGTGAGTCAGCAGCAGTTACAGGCTGTGGGAAGGAGAAACAAGAAACCAGCCCCTTCCCATGAGCCAGTGGCAGTCATGCAGAGTTCTGGGGAGAAAAACAAGAAACCAATCCCTTCCTGTGAGCCAGTGGCAGCCAAGTGGACCTTCAGGAGAAGAAATAAGAAGCCACCCTCTCCCTGTGGCTCAGTGGCACTGCAGCCCACAGGGAGGAGAAACAAGAAGCCAAAGTCTTCCTGTCAGCCAACTAATGTGTGGCCTGGCAGACAAGATGAGCAGAAACCTCCACACCCCCATAAGTAGTAGACTGATCTAGAGAAACGCAGATTGGAATGATAGCTACTGAGGTAGAAAAAAGCAACTTAATATTTGTAGTGTTTAGTATTTCATTGACTCTGCAGGCCTAAGGCTGGCAGTCTGAGCATCTATTTGGAAGATAACAATATGCAGTATAGCAACTATGGGAGATTTCCTTCTGAAGGTGGTAGCCATTGTTAATTACCTATTATCTTGTTTTAAAGTCCTGTATCATTTTAATTGTTTTGCTTTGCTTGGTTTTATTCTGTTTGGTTTTATTTTTTCTAAAATAAAAAAAAACAAATTCATGGGAAGCTTCACTATTACTCTTTCTGAGTTTGATGCTTTCTGTTTTAGAACTTTATTAGTTATTAATTAAGTTTCTTTAATAGCTATTGACCTAGTTATAGAATCTTTACTGTTGTAAAAGCTTTGACAGATTAGTTTGCTGGTGCAAAGTTGTTTATGATATTTCTTTGTTACATTTGTAATGTTCATAGAATCTGTACTGATGACACCTTTTTTATTTCTGATATTACTATTTTGCATTTAGTGTATCATCATGCACTAAACTAAAGTCAAAATGGATCAAAGATCTAAATACTAAAACAGAAACAATCTACTGGAAGAGAAAGTAGGTAGAACTCTAGAAAACATATAGGTAGGCAGAGAGTTCATGAACAAAAACCAAACTGCGCAGGAAGCACTTCAGAGAACAACTGAAATCTCATCTTATTAAAAAGTTCCTGCAATCAAAAGAAATCACCAAAAAAAGTGAAAAACAAACCACAGAGTGAGAAAATTTTTTAACTAAATATACCTTCGACAAAGGATTTCTATCTAGCATGTGTAAAGAATTGAAATACAGTCCAAAAATAGGCATCTGATCAAAGACAGTCCAAAAATAGGCATCTGAGATGAATATACACTTCTCAAATGAAGAAAAACAAATAGCAATAATGATATAAAAAATGTTCAGTATCACTGGTCATCTGAGAAATGCAAAGGAAAGCAACACAGAGATTCCACCTCATCCAAGAAAGAAAGGTCATCATCAAGGAATCAATCAATAATAAATGCTGGTGGGGCAATGGGGAAAAAGGAATCTTTTCCATTGTTGATGGGAGTGTAGACTGGTACAACCATTGTGAAAATCAGTGTGGAGATTCCTCAAAAATGGAATTAGAGGTCCCATTAGACCCAGCTATTACTCTTCTGGGTATCTTCCCAGGAGAATAAAAAACATCATACCACAGCAATATATGTGCACCCATGTTTATAGCAGCACAATTTGGGATAGCCAAATCTTGTAACAACCCAAATGCCCATCAACTGAGGAATGGGTGAAAAAAAGTCATATTTTTAAACAACAGAGTACTATTCAACTATAAAGAAGGATATGCGCACAGCTTTTACAGGTAACTATAAAAGTTACCTAGTTGGATGCAACTAGAGATCATTCTCATAAGTGAAATAAATCAAACTTGCATGTGTAAGCATCATCTTGTCTCCCTAGTGTAAGAAACCAAGAATAAATAAGATACAAAATCTGTAATAGATACTGAGAAAGGGAAAGAAATTGCTCACAAGGAAAGAGCAATTGGAATGGGGGAAAGAAAAAATGAAGGAAGGGAAAAGAAAATAAATATACATATATTATACATAATATGTATTATATATTTAATACATATATATTGTGTATATCATATATATGATAGCTAACATAATTATACTACTCATTTATTTTAGTTCACTAAAAAGATCAGTTTGTGCTTCTATTGATTGATTAATTTTTTTATGCCTATATATTATAATTTTGAGATATTACTTGGAAGACAATACACAATGTATTAACCATTGTTAATTTCTTATTATCTTGTTTTGAAACTCTGTATCACTATTTTTATTTTTACTTTTCTCTCTTTAAAGTAAAATAATAAAGAAAAAAGGAAAGGGAACAAAGGTAGAGAGAGGGGAAAGGAAGAGGGGGGAAAGAAACTAAAGAAAGAATTAAGATGTGTACATGTACCAACTCCATACAAGGATTGTGATCATTATATAATATGAACTGATAAAAATAAAATATTAACAATGTAATAATCATGCTCAGGTTAATTTTATTACAGAATATGACAGTCACTGAAATTCTTTACTTAGCAATTAAAATTTATGGTATATATCAGAGTTTATATTTGATTTGTTTACCAATAATTAGTGATTAAAGAAAATGTACATATTTGAAAATAAATTTGATTTACCTAAAATATGATCTCTACCACATTTGTTACTGTCATTACCATTGACTTTTGTTCATTTTTTTATCCATTTTTTTCCAATTTCTCTGTTTTTTGTTTTATTTTGTTTTGCTCTGTGTTTTTGATTTTTGAGAGAGAGAGTCCTGGTAAGTCACTAAGTTGCCCAGGTTGAGCTCAAACTTGCCTTAGCCTTCCAGAGTTCTAGAGTTACAGGCTTGTGTTATCAGACCTGGCTCCTTCTCTGATTTTAATTGAGTACTATATATGATGTCATTTCACACTTCTCTCAGAGACTCTCAAATATATTTCCTTTCCTTTTCCTTTCTTTAGTGGTTACCTTACAGTTGGCAGCATAATCCACGTCCACTTTCAAATGACACCATAGCACTACATGGCTGAGCAAGTATCACATAAAACAATATTCTCCTGATATCATAAAATATTATTGTCATTTATTTCACTTATTAATGAGCTTTAGGTACAGAATATATTGTTTCTATGATTATTGTGAATAAACTGTTATGTTGAATCAATTAATAGTAAAAAATCAAATGTTTTTGTTTAAATTTCCTTCTCTAATACCCTTCCTTTCTTTAAATAGATCTGAGCTTCCGACTCATGTATTTTTTTCTACTGTGAAGAATTTTAACAGTTTTTTCAAGGCAAGTCTGTGGTGACAAATTCCATCAATTTTTGCATGTCTGAGAAAGTATTTCTCCTTGACTTCTGAAAGTTGGTCTCTTTGGATGTAAAATTCTAGTTCGGTGGAGTTACTTTCCCTTTTAACACTAAAGATGTTTCAATCCATTTTTATCCACATTCATTTTGTATTGCTATAATCAAATACCTGAGGATACTTTTCAAAGTAAAGAGGTTAATGTGGCTCAAGATTCAGGAAGTCTAAACAGCATGATGCTTGTGTTTGGCATCATGCAAGAATGGATAGTCAAGGAAATGTCCCTTGTGGTACCACAATATGGTGAAGAAGCAGGAAGGGAACTGGCTATGTACAGTATGGAGCCTCTATATAAGCAAGGAAGCAAGATAGTGGGAGGGGCCAGATTCACTTTTATAACAACTCATAGAACTAATCTACTCCTAGGAAACCAGCATGAATCCCTTCACAAGGGCAACTGTGACCCAATCTCCATCCATTAACTCCCACCTATGAAAGGTTCTATGATCTGTCATAACATTACACTGGGGAATTAAGCTTCAAAATAATTTGGGGTGGGAGAAATGCCACATTTAAATCATAGTAATTCTCTTCCAGATTTCATAGTTTCTGAAGACATGTACACTATTAGTCTTATCCTTGCTCTTGATAGACTTCTATAAATATACTTTTTTTCCTCTACATCTTTCAAGACTTTGTCTTGATTTTTTTGCAGTTTGAATATGATATGCGTGGGTATAAGTTTTTCTTTTTGGTTTTATTTTGTTTTCGCATTTATGCTACTTCATGTTCTGTGAATTTCCTGTATCTTTGGTTTGTTGTTTTACATTAATTTTGGGAAGTTTCCAATAATTATTGCTTTAAATGTCTTTTCTATTCCTTTCTCTCTTCCCTCTAGTTCTGACATTTCTCTAATGTGTCATTACAGCTTTTGTAAGTGTACAGAACTATTTGGTTGCTGTTGTTGCTTTTTCCCTCTGTACATTTAAATTTTGGAAATTCTTGCTGACATTTCTTTAAGCTTACTGAGTCTTTATGTGGCTATGTCCAATCTACCAATGAGCCTATCAAAGACATTATTTCTGTTATGGTGTTTTGTATTTTTAGAATTTCTTTTGGATTCTCTCAGAATTTCCAACTCTGTTTTATTACCCATCTGTTCATGTGGTCTACTTTTTTCCATTAAAGACTTCAGCATACTGATCTTAATTATTTACAATATTTAGACTAATAATTCAATATCCTTATCATACCTGAGTCTGTTTCTGGTATTTTCTATGTCTTTACAAATTGTACTTTTTTGTCTCTTAGAATGTCTTATAATTTTCTGTCATAGACTGGATGTGATGTCTTGAAGAAAGGAACTGAAGTTAAAGAAAAATTTTTGTGATATAATGGTGAGGTATAGGGGAGAAGAAATACCCTATCATCATAGGATTAGGCCTCAGTGAGCTTGTGTCCCTGGGCTGTGAACTTTACAAGTGTTTCTCAGTCCTCTGCTTTATCCACGCCCATTATTTAGTCGTGACAGGAAGGATAGATGGTGCTGGAGTTAGACTACTATATTTTACTTTCCTGAAGCCAATGGGATTATGGTAGAACCCAGTTACTATAGTTAGGTTCTAGTGAAAGTTTCTGTTGAGGGAAGGTCTCAATAAAAACAGGATGCCCTGGATGTGTTTCAGGATGACTATTTGTCCCTTCACACTAGAAGCACAAGGGGATCATACTTTGAACTTCACTGTGAGAATCTGATAGGGCTCCTGGAGGTGAACCTCATTTATGAGTACCTCTACCTCCATCATATTTAGGTCTCCCTGGGGGTTTTCATTATAAAATTGCCACACTGATGCTCCAACAATGAGTTTACTACATGTTAGGTTTTCCTATCCCCACTCTTGTAAGTTGTAATCTGGTAAGTTGTAATTCTTTCTGTTTTTCCATTCTTCTAAGTTTTGGATGAAATGGTTTGTACAGTGACGGTTTGGACAGTGACCTCAGTTTTTTTGGTAGGTCTAAGAAAATTGTTGATTTCCTGTTTTGTTCCTTGTGTGAACAAGCATGAAAAGTTCTTTATATGATGGAGTGGAAAGTAGAAATTTTAGCATTCTATTTTCAAAGTGATGCCACCCATCAGTAAAGCATAAGCATGGGTCAGTGCCAGGGAGAGTAGGGCAGGGCAACTCTGGTCTTACTCCAAGTTTCCCAGTTCTAGCAATGGTGCTTATTTGACTGTTAAACACAGAATCCCATGTCATACCTAAGATTCTTTGCATATGGGATACTATCAGAATTTGAAGTAAATGAAAAGGCAGGGTGTTTCTTGAAGACATCCCCAGGATAGACAACTATCTCTCTTGGGTGAAGGTGGATAACTGAAAGAAAGTCAAGGGAAAGAAAGCCTTTGGCACTCACTACTAGTGTTCCTCTGCATACTGTCCTCAACCTCTGCCTGCTAAAACTTTACAGGATAAAATGATAAATGTTGAGGTTGCTTTCATTGCTATTTCAAGCAATGAACATTTGAGTAGTTAAGGAAATGCTCGGCTTATGCTCTGTTTATGAAAGCCAACAAGTTTCTATGCCCAAGATGGACCTCAGTATGCAGAGTACTTTTATTTGGGTCATATAAGACAGATCTCAAGGATTCTAGGTTGAGCCCTGTGTTGCTGTTCCTTCAGGCAAGAGTAAATCTCATTTTGCTTTGGGCCTCACTATAGTCTGCATGTTTCCCACAGTGGGTATGCCATTGGAGGGAGGAAGAATATACTCCAATATCTCAACCCTGGGGTAGTCAGCGGAGAGGAAGTATGTTAGGAACTCTTGCTCTTCTTCTAGGATTAACAGGAACATTTATGAGACTTGAAGGTAAATTGTAGTTCCTAGAACCTACAAATCTAGGCATTTAGTGGAAGGGCTTCCCTAGGGTACATGGGTTCCTATGAGGTATTCAAAGGAAACAACTAGGTACCTAAACCTAGGCTCAAACCTTGTCAAGGAGCTTAAAAGGAATTCATAATAACAAGAAGAATGTCATCACTCTCTAGGCTGATAGAACCATGCCCACATAAATGAAGTATACTTTTTTTTTTTTGTAAATATGAGCTCCCAGAAGAGGGGGGTGGGACAGAAAAAAGTAAACAACCTAAAGATTGGGGTCAGATTTCATTTTCAGGGCTGCAGGATGTTTCCAGGCCAAATTTTGAGTAGATAGAAGACTGAGACCAGGAAGTAAATCCCTGGTGCTAATTCCTAGAGAACTAGGTTCTTAGTTTCAGTTTCACCAAAATCTACTGAAGATCTATGAAAACTACAGTTTCTTTCTGCAGAGGAATGTATGGGAACATAAGCAGATTTTTCATGCAATCTCAAGTAAGAACACAAATCTTAAGACTCACTCACAACCTTTTTCAACCAAGAAAGTTAGCTAAGGATTTCAGTATCTTTAGCCTGAGGAATGGTGGAGATAAATAGTCTCCTGGGAATCATCCTCACCTGAAGAGTTTGAGCTCATGGATGTGCTAGAGCCACAAGGCTATGTGTCCTGTGGGTTTTCATAGCATAGCCTACTCTCAAAGGTGCAGTAGAGTTTAGGATTGCAGTTCTGTATTCATCATAGCTGTAAAGTTCTGGCCTCATTCTCCCTGTCCTTCAACAATTCAATCCATTATCTGCATATCAGGACCAACACAATCTCATTTGTCCTCCTCCACACAGCTCTTCACCAAAATCCTACTAATGCCATCCACTGGTAAAGCATAAGCATAAGACAGTGCCAGGGTGGGTAGGTAGGACTACTCTAGTCTCATCCCATGGCTCCCAGCTTCAGCAATGGTGCATTTCACTATTAAGCACAGAATCCCACTGAATAAAGAGCTCAGCAGAAAGCACCAGGGGAGTGGGAAGCTGAAGGCTGCTGTTATGGTTTGTGTTTGGATGTCTCCTCAAACCTCGTGTGGTCATGGGGACAGGTTTCTAGAGTTTGTGACTGATTTGCAGTCCAATAGTGGGATTATGAATGTGAGTGCTACATTTGCCATAGGATGGGTAGCCTACAAACAATATAAGGCACTGAAAGAGTCTTCTCTCTACATTCTTCCTTTTTGCTCTTGTTGCTTTTGGTATCTGCTACCACCATCAACTGCTGCCCCTCTGCCACACCTATCCTGCCTTGAAGCCAGCTGATTATGGACTGAAACTTTCACAAACTATAAGCCAAATAAATTTTTCCTTCCTTACTTTGGGCATCAGGTATTTTGTCTCAGCAATGAAAGAAAAGTAACCAAGTCAGAATTTCAAACCAGAGAAGTAGAGTCATTGCTATGACTATACCTGACCATGTAATTCAAGAGCCTTTGGGAATGGCTTGTGGGAAGCGTATGGAAAGGTTCTGAGATGTTAGCTGAAAGAGTAGTGCTGGACCACCTTAGGCTGTTCTGTATGGGAGATTCTGGTCAGAGCTCAGAAGATCTACAGGGTGATACAAATCCTGCCAGTAAAAACCAGGCTCAGGAAGTTTCTGCTGGGAAGGACTACTTTGGCTTTTGGATTCTACATAATGCGTGTTATGGCTTGGCAAAAATTTTGTCTGCCTTTTGCTCATGTCCAGAGATTTTTCCTGTGACTAAGATTAAGAAGAATGGCAGACTAATTAATATGGCAGAAGAAATTTCAAGGTAGTCAAATGTTGAACTGGTGGAATGGCTATTGTTGGGGGCTTTTAGCCAGATTTATGTTGCTAATCAAGAGCAAAGAGCCCAGCAGAGTGATTTAAAACATTGTGAGTTTGGCCAGAAAGCTGTGGACTATAAAGATAGAACTGAGAACTAGATTGCTGAAAAGGAATGAGATAATATAAAAGATGGACTGAGAGCATCACAAGAATCAGCAAGTCTCTACTCTCTGCAGCCTCAACTGTAAAAGTGAAAGAGAAAGGTGAAGAGCACCATGTTCTAGAATGGTGGCAGACTCACTATGTTCCAGAATGGTGGTGGTGGCCACACCAGGTTCCAAAGTGGTGGCTACTGCACCAAGCTCCAGAATGGTGGCAGCCTAGAGAATTTGTTTCTTGGAATTGGATTCAGAGTGCCCAGAGATTCAGTCAGTCAGCACCTACAGCTAAGAGAGAAGAAAGCCTGGCTACTGCTCCAGGTGGCAGTGGACCTTGGCATCATCCATGTCACACTGGTTTTAGGTGTACATAGAATGAGGTTAAAATGTCTTCCACCCAAATTTCAGAGAAAGGCCTGGGAGCCCAGGCAGTGTGCCCATGAGAGGGCAGTGTGTCAAGCTCTGAGTGTGAAGCCAAAAGTGCAGTGGAGACCCCAGAAATTTAGAGAAGTCAAGAATATGGATCATTTGAAGAAAGCTACAAGAAGGGAAGAGCAGTGCAGCCTAAGAGAGAATCCTTGGGAGCTACAACTACAGGAAGTAACATTTGAGCAGAGTCATGCAAGACTTTTGGCGTTCACAACGTATACACATGTAAATCCTGGACTTAAAATTTGTCCTGCCACATTTTTGGACTTGCTTTGGTCCCATTCCTTTGTATTCTTTCATTTGTGCCTTTTGGAATAGTAATGTTTATCTTGTGCCATTGAATGTTGGAAGTGTTTAACTTTTTTTTCATTTGTACAGAGGCTTGCAGCTAAGAGTTTGCTTTACATCTCAGAAGAGACTTGGGACTTGTACTGTTCAGCAATGCTGAAACTGTTAGGATTTTGCTAACTCTTGCAGATCGACTAAATGCATTTTGCATAAAAGATACGCATGAGTCTTTGGGAGGTCAAGGACAGAATGTCAAGGTTTGTGTCTGGATGTCTCCCCAAAACCTAACGGGGGCAGGCCTCTAGAGTTTGTGACTGATTCATGGTCCAATGCTGGGATTATGGGTGTGAATGCTACACATCCACCCTAGGGTGGGTAGCCTACATACAATATAATGGACAGAAAGAGTCTTCTCTTGTGCTCTTCCCTTTTGTTCTTGTTGCTTTTGGTATCTGCCACTGTCATGAATTGCTGTCCCTCTGCCATGCCAACCTGTCTTGGAACCAACTGATTATGAACTGAAACCTCCACAAACTGTGAGATAAATAAACCTTTCCTTCCTTAATTTTGAGCATGAGGTATTTTGTCTCAGTAACAAGAGAAAAGTAGTGAGCAGTTTCTTTTGGAGAAAGTAATTGGGGAGTTATCTGGGCTGCTCAGTGAGAGACTTTGCACTCAGGTGTTCGTGGGGAGAATGTGGTTGGGTGAGATGTATGTGAGATGCTGAGCCTGAACCTGGAGCCATGGCAAAGCACTGGGCTCTGGCTATTCTTCAGGGTGTCAGCTGCGAGGAGGCTAGTGAGCAACTAGATCCTGGAGGCTTTGCTAACACCATGGAGTGGAGAAAGGGCAACAATGTATGGGGGGGTCCCTTAAAATTCCTGCTTCCTGAGGGTTCATGGATGGCTGGGCACTGAGGTGAACTTCAGGCTTAAGTAGGGATTTGGATGGTGCCTGTATGCTAACCAAGGGCACATGAACCATGGTGCCTGACAATCTTTGGAGGAGGGTGTATATATATGGAGGGAGATGTGAACCTGTCCGGCTTAGGAACCAAGACATATGGAGAGTGAAACAGGTACACAAACCACGTGCCACCCTCTGAGCAGCAGTCATGCACCCTTGAGATCCAAATGGGAGGATGTATAGACAGACAGGTGTCCTTGCATCTGCTCCAGTACCAGCTACTTGCTGGGGCTTCCACTGCAGCCACAACTCATAGACCAAAGTTGTTTCAGTTCACACAGACACCAAATGCTAGGTGAACCACGCTGGCTGCCTGCTCCTGGAGGAGCCCACTCCAGTAGTCCCTTGGATGTGAGCGTCTACCTGTGCTTGCCTTGACCACAGCCTCACAGAGAAGCCCATCCAGGAACACATGATTCTGCTGTGACAAGTGACATCTCTCCTGCCTTTCCTTGTCTCAGCCCACAGGATACCAGGGAGCTCTGGCTGTAGTTGCAGGTAGCTGCAGCCTCTTGCTACCTATAGCATGGGGAGAGGAAGAAGTTCCCAGCGATAAGGTGGCCACTCCAAGGCCCCAGGAGTAACATCCTAGCTGAACTAGTCCTCTCTCTCCTGGTAGCCTGGGAGATGGAGATCAGCTGCTTCAAAGACTTCAGCTTAGGTTCTTTCCCTACATACCTCTTCCTTGTCCCAGTTTCTAGACACCTGCAAAAGGCTCCACAGAAGGCACCCCTGCTGCATGGGTCATCCTAGCCAAGTTTTCCCACTTCACCCATTTCCCATGCTCTACTTGGAGAGGAACATTGAGTGGGGAGGTGGGCAAGATCCTGAGCTCATCTTTGCATAGAGTTTAAAGGTTGCACAAAATCAAAGCAGACCATATGATGGCTGAAGAATGAGATAGCAGGGATGACAAGGTGTCTGGGACAGAGTTGCTATGGTGAAGAAGAGACTTAAAGAGGCCAGACCACCCTAGAGTAAGTTCCTTTGCTGGTCAGATTCTTCTCTGGTCATTCTGTCATTTCCTAAACAGGACACTATTGCTGCCAGCTCTGCCATACCAAGGCTGGGGTTATCCACGGTCCTGTTCTTTCTCAGGGACCTCACTTTTTACCACCTTTCACTACTTCACCCAGAAAAGTACCCACAGAGATGGATCTGTTTACTTGTCCCTTTGACCTGTTCAGGATATCCATTTACAAGACTTGCTGTCCAGAAAGAACTCAGCTCTTCCTGGCAGAGTATCTGTGATGAGGGAATTGTTTTATATCTGTGCTATCAGATGCAATGGCCATTGGTCATATGTGGCTAACCAGTACTTGGAATGTGACTAGTGTGGCATTCTATTTCATTTTAATTAATTTTAATTTAAATGTACATAGCCACATATAGCTACTGTAAAGGACAGTGTAGAAGAGGAGGATAATGCTACTTACTTAAGGTCATGGAGTTACTGGAGATTGGAGTAGGAAAAAAACATGATATCCAATACTTTCATGGTAAGAAAATAAAGCCACACAGAGCAAGCACCATGCATCACTGGGAGCCCAGGGTCTTGCAACCAGGCCCAGGCTTTTGGTTTTCACATGGATGTTGTGAGCACACTGCCCTGAAGAAACCCTGGGGTCTTCCACCTCACCGTCACTAATTCCATGAGGCTATTCGGCCACTTAATGCTTCACATTTTTAGGTCAAAGAGAGTGAACAGGTAGGTGAAGGAAAGGCTTCATAGGTTTTTGGTGGGTGCTGCTTTCTTGTTCACTCAACTATACTTACTCTGCAGACAGCCCAAGGGGCAAAGGTGGGAGGAGAGACTTCAGCTGGAGGAGTCCTTGAGGTATGAGGAGGTCAGCAGCATGTATTCATCTGTGTGCTTGGAGAGGTTGGACCACTGTAGGCAAAGCCTTTCTGCTAGTCAGACTCCTCTAGTCTCTATCTGGGCCCTGCCAAGATGTGGCAGCTTTGTACCTGTGACAAGAACAGCCCTATATGGTAATAGGAAAGCACAAGTGAAGCAGGCTGGATCCCAGGCTTGATTCTCAGTATGTCACCTAGTGATGCTGGGAGTTGGTTTGCCTATCTGTAAAGTGAGGGTACTGACTAGATCTGTGATGTTATATATTTTTAGGAGATGGTACCTTAGACTAGTCATGGAAATAGTCACGTGGAACAGGAACAGGGTTTTGCAGATGAGATGCAGGATGGTGGGGGGAGTTTTGCAGAGCACAAAAGGTAAGACTGGTTGACTCAGAAATGCAGAGCTTGAGCTCAGAGATGGTTTCTGTGAGCTCCAAGCTCACGGAATCTACTGTAACAATGTCATCTTTTATCCCCTAGAAACTAGCAGGGCATGGGACTGACTCTGCAAACTTCCTACCCACAGTTGTATAAACAGCTCCCTCAAGCCCTGCTGACAGCAAATGGATGGCCTCATTCCCGCACACAGAAACCTGTGCAACAGAGTGAATGTACAGTTTGAAAGTCTATGTCATATTCTTGTTCGACATGATCACCCAGGAGCCCTTTTCTCTCTTCCAAACCAGATGTGATGAGTTGTGAACATGAAGTCTTTATTTTGCTTGTCCTCAAAGCAGGGAAAAGTTGGGATGGGGGCAGGAAAATCATCCCATAAGAGCCCTACACCAGGTTTCCCTATGTGAGGGCACAAGCCATGGGGCAAAGGGGCTTCCCCAGAGTGCTCAGCTTTGGGATTGGGCAGAGGCAGAGCCTTCTGAGGCAATAGAGTACTTCAGAGGCCAAAGCAAAGTTAATGCCGGTGTTACGCAGTCAAACTCTGCAAATAAAGCTGGTCCCCAGGACCTAGAAGGATCAGTGGGTGGTAGGATGTCCAGGCTGTGGTGTAACAGTGCATACAGCTCATCATTACTGGAAGGGTCCCAGCAGGAAGCAAAAGGGTTGCTCCACTGTCCAGCACGCAACTCTTCTTCCTTCTTGCCTGAGTCCGGAAACCGTCTTTGACAAGGGTCCCCTTCTCTCCCTATTCGCAGAAACTCTATTTTAATCCGTGTAGTTTACATTCCCCTTCAGGTAGGTGTTGTGCTAGACAACAGACAAACAACATATATCTCCAAAAGCCTGCAGTGTGGCTTAGCCTTGAACCTAGGCAAGTTATTTAACTTCTCTAAGCCTGCTGAGTCTGAAAAGATGATAAGAATATAGGAGCATAGAATACTACAAAAAAGAAGGACAAACAGTGATTTTTAAACATGGATACACACTGGCATCTCTGGGGTGGTTTGAAAACCTGAATGTCCAAGTGCCATTTCTCTGGGTTCTGATTTAACAGCTGTAGGAGGAGGCATGTGTACAAGAATTTTTTTTTTTTTTGTAGTACTAGGGATAAAACCTAGGGACACTCTACCATTGACTACATCCCTAGTCCATTAAATTTAAAAAAATTTTTTTAAATGTTTGTTTTTTAAAAAATTTGAGATGGTCATGTTAAGTTGTCTAGGCAGGACTCAAATTTGCAATCTTCCTGCCTCAATCTTCCTTTCTTAGTTCTGGATTACAGTCATGTGCCACAAAGCTCTGCAAGTGGCACATTTAGTTGTGTTTGAGAACCACTGGTCTAGAATGTTATCACTGTATTTTGACTTGTCCCCCTGCCTCCCTGCCACTGATGAGACTTACTGGTGCTTCACCTCACCTGAGCAGTAATTCAGAGTGTGCACCTGTGAGCCAGAAAGCTCCTTTCTCCCATGTACAAGGTGTCCAGGAGGGCAGACACCTGGTCAGTTCACAAAATACTAGTGGAGAGGACAAAAGGAAGAGAATGAGAGGCCTCTACACAGACATGGAGTCTCGTGTTCATGGTCTGGTCCCTTCACAGGGCACAGTGCTTGCCTTCTCCCCAAGGGAGGTAAGAGGAAAACCTGAAATGCCTCTGTTTGGGCTCTAATGCTGCCTGATTTCATTTGGGGACATGGACTAAGTACTGTCTTTTCTATCCCTCACCTCACCCCTTAGCTTCCTTGCTCCTTGGGCCTCCTTGAGCAGCCTCCTTGATCTGGAGGGATCTGAGATGCAGAATGTACCGGTTCCCACCACTGCCATGAAGCCTTGCCCAGCAAGGTAGCAGAACTACAAATGCACTGGGGGAAAGCCCAGGCAGGTTGGTGGGGGCACATCTTTCAGGAGTCACAGAAGGCTGTAGAGGTGATCCAGTAAGGCATTGGAGGAGACATAGGGAAAAAATGGAGGAAGGAGAGAGCTGCTCCTCTCCTTGGAATGTAGCTTAGTGACTTTTCCACACTTCTCCCTAGCTCCCCACTCCTTTCTCCTCATAGCTCCACAGTCTCCATCTTGGATATAGCAGACAGAGAGCCACTGGTGGATGGGCATTAAGAAATGACTGCATGTGCAGACAGGGCAGGATGTGAACTGTGCTCTTTCTTAGCCCCACCCCTACCCCACGGGTAGTATTTTGTGGAGTGGGAAAGGTTGAGGATTCCTGCCAGGACTCAGTCTTGCTGGTGCTCACTGGAAGGATTCACCCACAGAATGATGGGTATCACTGCTTCTAGGTGAGATCTCTCCACACAACAGGTGGAAATTCTTTTAAAAAAGGAGCTGTCTTAGGGACCCATAACCTCCTAGGCACTCATAACCTCTAATCTCAAACAACAAGGGAAAGTGGGACAAAGGTGATGGCAAGGTAGGACAGGTGGCAAAACTCAAAACTGTCACTGGGAATCATGGGGATGATACTGCTCTCCCTTTTGCTCATTCTTTCCTAAACCCAGAAAAAGGTTTATCCAAAGTGATCCAGCCACCCCCTGCAAATGTCAAAAATAGTCCCAGAAAAAGAGCAAGTACACAAGCAATAAGAAGATGCCAACAAAACACAAACAGTGCCTCCACACCCAACTGGATTTGGGTTGGAGGAAAGACTCTGGGGAAGCAGCTTAAGGAAACAGGGCAGAGAGATGAAGAACTTCAGCACATTTTCCTTCCTGTCCTCTTCTAATTCTTCAAGATCTCCCTAGACATTCCTTTTTTCCCCATTCCAAAGTAAAGAAAGAAATAGACCCTCTCCTCAACAAGTCTGCCTTTTTCTTCTTTTTGGCATGCTCTCATGTTCACCAGGCTCCTGTGCTCTGATTTATCTCCTCTTTCTTCCACATTTTCAATTTCATGCTTTCTGTATTTTCTCCACCTATAAGCATTGTTCACACATCCTTTATCTTGAACATCTCCTAGATTAAAAATGTCCACTTCTCTTTCCCTCTACCTCTCTGGATCTTTCCCCAAAATATATACTCTTTCCTTCTATCTCTCTAGATATTACCCCCAAACATACCCTATATTCAGATCTTCCCTAACATATACATCTCTGGTTAGTCAACTTTTTGTTGCTTGACAAAATACATTAGAAATACAACTTAAAAGAAGAAAGATTGACTTGACCCATGGTTTCAGAGGTTTCAACCCATGGTTAGTTGGCTCCACTGCTTTTAGATCTGTGATGAGGTAGAAACATCATGATAGAAGGGGATGGCAGAGGGAAGCTGCTCACATCATGGTAGTCAAGAAATAAAGAGAGCCAGAGAGGGAAAGTATTAGGGATCTGTCCCTGGGGACACTTTAGTCCCTATAGTCCCTAAGGACATACATTTATGATCAACCAGGGCCTACCTCCTATTACCACCAGGAGAATTCATTGACTGAATTCTTATCAATGAATTAATCTGCTGCTGAAATTAGAATTATCAAGATCCAATGTACTTAAGCTTTTTGGAGGACATTTTAGATAACAATCAAAGCCCCAAGGCAGCCTACATTTTGTGACCTTCACTTCAGACACTCACTCCTAGCTCTTAACAGTTTTCCGTCTGGCCTTGACCCTGCTTCCTCTACCATGGCTCAGACTATCCCCCATTACAGAGTCATCAAATGGTGACCTTTACTCATTGTTTTCCTTTCCATCTCAAACCCGAGATTCCATTTTACCTTTGAGGTTTCCATGGATTCTACTCCTCTTCTCTGCCCTCCCGGCCACTGGCTTTGTCTTTTTACCCACATGACATTTTATATCCAGATCATACCATCTCTCTAAACCCAGCATCTTGGAGTGAATTATAACTCCATTCACAAACTGACCAGGACTTCCCTAGGCATGAGAAAAATAGAACTGCAAGAACCATATAAAAGTCTTGTGGTTAAAGAACTCAGTGAATAATGTAGTTGAGAGCCTCAGCAGCCTTCTAGAGGAAGAAGACAAAAGTTTTGACCTTGAAGAAAGGTCTTTGGAAATATCCCAGTCAGACTAAAAACAAGAAAATGAAAATAAAGAAAATAACGAAAAATAATTTAAAAAAAGAGTGAAAAGATCCTATAAAACTTACAGAATATCATTAAGTGAATAAATATTTGTGTTATGTTATTCCAACATAGAAAAGAAAGATGAAAACATAAACACCCACTTGACAAAATAATAACTAAACATGTCTAGAAGTTTGGGAAAATGTTAGAGAGTGTAGATCCAAGATGCCAAAACTGAAAATACCCCAAGTAGATTCAAGCAAAAAGATCCTGAGTAATGTTAGAGTCAAATTGCCAAAAGTCAAAGACAAATAGAAAGTTCTGAAAACAACAAGAGAAAGGTGTCAAGCCACATACAAGCATACCTCCATTAAACTAACAGCAGAGTCCCTTTCTCTTTGGGACCATCTGTCTCCCTCTTTCCTATTATCTATGTTTTATTTTCCACTTTACTTGTTCAAAAAAGGAGGAGCAAGAGATGAGTGGAGGAGGAGGGAAAGAAGAGAAATGGGATAATAAGAGGAGTTAAGATGTGTTATCCATCAACTTTTCACAAAGAACATAAGCAGTATGTAATACACACATACACTGATAAGCTAAAATAAACAAAAATAACAGCAGATTTCTCAGCGGAACTCTTACTGACCAGGACAGAATAGGACAGACACACCTACTCAAAACCCTGAACAAGATCCCCTACCAAGAATAATATTGTCCTCAAAGGCTGTATTTTAGTAATGAAAGAAAAATAAAAGTTTTCCAGGAGGTTATCACCACCCATCCTGACTAGCCCTATATGAAGCATTTTAGGAACCCTGTACTAAAGGTAGAAACCTTATGAATAAATGAAAAAGTATACAAACTACTAGCAGAACAGATACACCAAAGAAAAAGGGGTCATTGCTTATTGCCAGTTGATTGCTGCTTGCTTCCTTGCTGCTTTCTGTCTGCCATAAACTGTTTCTCTACTGTGATACCCTCTGCCATGCCACCTTGCCTTGCTACCCAGCTATGAACTGAGACCTCCACAAACTGTGAGCCAAACAAACCCTTCTTTCTTAAAAGGAAAGAAAAAGAAAAGAATGGGACCACTGATAACAACAACTACCACACAACAAAGATAAACAAGAGAGGGAAGAAGTAAAGGTCTACAAAATAACCTGAAAAAAATTAACAAAATGATAAAAGTCTTCATCCTTCCATAATAAATTTAAAATGAAAACATTAAATTCTCTAACTGAAACACTTATACTTTTTGAATGGACTAAAATAGACCAAACAATATGTTGTCTACAAGAAATTCATTTTGCCATTTTGCCAGACACATAGAGTGAAACTGAAAGTTTAGAAAGAGATATTTCATATAAACAAAAACCAGAACCAAGCAGATTAAACTGAATAAAAATAGATTTTAATTTAAAAACTCTAAAAGAAGAAGGCCACTATACAATGATTAAAGAATGTATTCAATGATAAAATATAGCAATTGTATTTTTTATTTTAAAGAGGGTAAAATTAAACACAACAAAATAGAACTAAACAGGACATAAGAAAGCTATGTAAGAGATATAAATTTCAAAGCTAGAAAACCAGAAATCTTCACTATCATCATATTGTTTCTTGTTTTCTTCCAAATAGTTGTCCATATCTTTGCATGCAGAGATTTCATACAAAACAACACAGTGTAAAACTGATCTGAACAGAATGATGAAGGCATTTTAGGTCTTCAAAACCAGACAATAGGGAAGTCACTAATGGCTGTCATAGTGTCTCTCATTCTCTTCAAAATAGCTGTCCATACTTTCATGTATGTTGAAATTAAACAAAACAAAACAGGCTAAAATAACACCATTAGAAGGACATGAGCTAAGATGGTGGATTGATAGGTAGCACGATAGACAGCCTCTCTGAAAAAAACAACTCAGATGCTAAAATTTAACACAATGCAGAAGACCAGACAAAAGGAGAGGGGTTCTCATGATCCAGGAAGAAACTGAGGAAAAAGAAAAAGAAAGAAAGAAGAAAGAAAGAAAGAAAGAAAGAAAGAAAGAAAGAAAGAAGAAAGAAAGGAAGGAAGGAAGAAAGGAAGGAAGGAAGGAAGGAAGGAAGGAAGGAAGGAAGGAAGAAAGAAAGAAAGAAAGAAAGAAAGAAAGAAAGAAAGAAAGAAAGAAAGAAAGAGAAAAAAAAAGCATGGATGGAGGGCTGGAGCTAGTCCTGCACTGTGCTGGGCAGAGGGCTGGAGCTGGACATGCTCCCATTGACCAGGTCCTGTGCTATGCTGGTCATGTCTTAGAGTCCAATAACTCACAACCAAGCTGAGGTCACAGTCCTGCCGAGATCAGGGGTTGGTGAGCCCAAAACCTTTGGTGGGAGGAGGTGCAACAGGGAGTGGAACCAATGAGCCGAGCTGCTCTGACCCATGGTGAGTGCTGGGAACTGGGTCCTGGCAGAGGAGGTGACCGGCTCGATGATATATTGGAGTTGGTAGGACAGGCTTGAACTGGCAACCACAGTGACATCAGTTGGCTGCTCCTGGCCCAAAGCAGACTGGTAGGATCTGCTTGGGCTGGGCCATGCCCCTGGTCAGGACCCAATAGCCAGGGATGAAACTGTCCCAAACCTGCGACATCCACAGGGCGCAGAATAACATATTGAAGGCACTTACTGGCTGACTGGCTCAGAGGCTAGGGGCCAGCCCACATCACCCCTGTGTGCAACTCACAGATCAACAGCAAACTGGAGAGAGGAGCAATCCCCTAGCCAGTATGCTTCAGAAAAACTGTAAGCAATATGAAAAGGTCCTGACACCTCCACCATTCATCTGTATGAAAGAAACCAGAAACATGACAAGACAGAGAAACAACAAAAAGCCTCCAACCACTGACCCAGGGAAAATAAGTCCAGGAGAGGGTAAATACAGAGGAGATCAAGGGCAGCAAACATGCAATATCAGACACAGCCTTATTGGAAATAAAGAAATACTCCCATGACCTAATTGATGAACTTAAATCTGAAATTCTAACTCAAGTGAAGCAAGATATAAGAAGATTAATAAAAGAAATACTAAGCACTTCTAAAGAAGACACAGATGGAAACATGGAGGAACCCAGAAAAAGGAGAGAAACCTTTGATGAAGAATATAAACAAAATCTAGAATACATGAAACAGATCCAAAAAGAATATCAGAAAATTAAAAACTCCATTGAAAGCTGGCAAAATTTCTTGACAGAAACTAAAGACAGACTTTCAAATGTTGAAGATAGATTTTCAATGTGTGATTGCGAAAGGAAAGATCTCTTAAAAATAACAAGGAACCAGGAATTAACAATACAAAGGCTAGAAGATGACAAGAGGATCTATAACTTAAGAATAAAAAATGTTAGCGAAGAACCAGGGACAAATACAAATGAAATAAAAAGGCTATTCACAGAAATAATTAAGGAAAACTTTCCAAGTCAGGAAAAGGAAATGATATTCAGATATATGAGGCATACAGAACTCCAGCCAACTACAACCAAAACAGATCTATACCCAGACATATAATAATCAAGATCCCAGAAATTCATCACAAGAACAGAATATTAAAATCAGTCAGAGAAAAGAAACAGATCACCTATAAAGCAAAACCCATCAAAATCACAACTGACTTCTTGACACAAACTATCAAATCAAGAAGAGAATGGAGTGAAGTACTTCAAGACCTGAAAAAAAAATATTCTCCAACCTAGATTGATGTACTCTGCAAAACTATTGCTTAAAATTAATGGAGAGACAAGATGTTTCCATGACAAAGAGGAACTGAAGGAGTTCGTGACCACCAATCCAACCCTGCAAAAAATACTGAAGGACATTCTAGAGAGAGAGGAGAAAATCACCAGGATTCCAGGAACAGTGGCAGAAAAGCCTCAATAAACAGGGCAGACAGTGGAATGAAGGAGAAAAGTAAACAACAATGACAGAAAAATAGCATAGCAGAGATGAGGCAGAGAAGATTGGCTATAATCTCTAACACAGATGGCCTGGATACACTAACAAAAAGAAACACAAACAGAGTAGATCAGGACATAGGGTCCATCAAGATACTCTGAATAGGAAATACAATCAACCTGAAAGAGGGTTAATGAACTGAAAGTCAAAAGTGAGAAAACAGTGCTCTATGTGACAGGGAACCAGAAAGAAATAGGGACAGCTCATCCAACAGTTGCAGATAGGTTGGAAACCCATGAAACTTTTGTGCAGTGGAGAACTACTCAGCTATAAAGAAGGAAAACCTTGAGGCTATAGTAAGTAAAGGAATACAGCTCATGATCAGGTTAAGGGGTGAAAGGGTTCAAAAACACTTAGGTAGATAGTGGGTTGCCTCCCTTATCTAAGAACTGGGGGAGTTGGTGGAACCTGAAATGTACAAAGCACCCTGGGAAGGTGGAGGGGAAGGGATTGTCTAAAAAGGGAGGGCAGAGGACATTATTAATAGTGTATCAGGATTTAAAAGCCACATTATTCTCATCACTCTATTTAATTTGATTTTATTCTGTTCCAGTCTGTCTACTCATGCTGGATTTGAAAGCACAGACAGCTACCCCTAAAATAGCAGGATGTATTATGGTGACTATCCTTAATTTCCTATTAACTTAAACTGAAGCCCTGTATTACTTACACTGTCTTACTATGGCTGATCTTTTTGAATCTGGTTTGTTAGATCGCTGTTTTGTCTTGACTGATTTTATTTGAATCTGTCATGCTTGATAGCATCAAGTCTGAGAGTAGAGGCAAAAATTCTGGAGATGACAAGATTCAACAGGCTACCCATTCCGGTTGGATTATTAACTACTTTTGAAGTCATATAACATCTCCAATGTTTTGTTTTTATTAATATTGCTATGTACTGTTATGTCCAATTTACTATGCCTGATGATATAGACAATTCTATTGAAAATAGCAAGACACACCATAGTAACTACTGTAGATCACTAGTATTGTGGTTCTATATGACTTTTTTGTTTTGTATTTTTCTAGGAATTTGCTTTGTTGTTTTGATTTGTTCTTCCCTCTAATACAGAAAGGATAGGTATACATGTAGGGATTCATAGATGCATAGAACTTCTAAACAGTGTAAAATAATTGATTATAATTATTGTAAAAAAAGAGAGGAAAAGAAGGTATTCTAAAGGATATAACTGCATGTATGTTTAATTATGTAAGACTGATAACCATATTACTAAGTTTTTGTTGGATAGGTGAACAGAACCGTTTGCTGTCTCACTGTTTAAATGTCCACTTTGTATACTTTACTTATGTAATTTGAACAACTACTTCTAAGAGGAAAATATGTAATTTTCAACTAGTGATTTCTTACTGTTTTTTTGAAATTATGTATTATTTCTACCCTCTCTCTGTTTTTTTCTTTAAATAAAAAAATAACACCATTAATTAGAACAAACAAAGTGATAAAAGTATTTGCCCTCAAAGAGATGGTAGAATGAAATCCCCCTTATTTGCTACATTGCATATATGGTCAACCTCTCAAGAGATGTCCAGATCACTGGCTCTCACTTGCTAACCAGGGTGGGGGGGATGGGATGTTTGATTCTCAGCCCATGTGCCAGTAGGCTCACAGCCACTCACCAGGGTGCAGAGTGGTTGCTTGGTTTCCTGGTGCCCCAGGCCCCAGCATGGCATGGGTCTCAGGAGACATCAGTGGCTTCCACCCTGGGCTGCTGCAGCCTGCCACACTCACAGCCTCTCACCAGGGAGGGGAGTTGATTTGTTTGTCTTTTGAGAGTCTCACTATGTAGCCCAGGCTGGCCTCAAACTCACAGTGATCCTCCTGCCTCAGTCTCCCAGTGTTGGGGCTATAGGCTGTGCCACCACACCTGGCTGAAAGTTAATTTTTTAATAAACTGTTTCTTTCTAATGAATTGACCATTTTATTGCCCAAGTTCTGTAATGGCCAGCAGACCATAGAAAGACATCTCTTTAGGATCCTGCTTGAAACCAACAGCATCAGGAAGCTTCCAGCCTTGATGCAGGGCCAGAGCAATTGTAAATAAAGACATACACTCAGTGTTGGAACATACAACTATATGAAGCAAACATTTTATGTATAAAGGGAGAGATAAACTTCAATACAGTAATAGTTGGAAATGTCAATAGAATAAAATATATACATAATATTATTTAGCCATGAAAAAGAAAAAAATCCTGTCAACATTATGAAGTAAAACCAGGCACATAAAGAAAAACACTGCACATTTTCATTTATATGTGGAAGCTAAAAAATTTATCTCATAGAAGTAGAGAAGAATTAGTCACTAGAGTGAAGAAGGGTAGGGGAACAGGGCCCCAAAGTACCTAAAGAAATTACAGTTAGGTAAATGCAGTAAGATATAGTGTTCTACAGCACAATATGGTGACCATAGTTTACAAAAATTTCTTTTGTATTCTGCAAAGAATTGTAAAAGAAGAGTTCAAAAGGTACCAATGCAAATATATCATATTTAAAGTGATAGAAATGTCAATGACCTAAATTCAATAATTACAGATTGCATACATGCATTGGATTATCCCACTGTACCCTGTAAACATGTACAATTACTGTGTAAATTAAAAACAAAGAGAATGGACCCTGGACTTTCACACCCATCCTCCCACCCTGCCTTCAGAGACCCCCATACCTCCTGGATGTAGTATTGCTATTGATCTTTGGCTGTGCTTCCTTCTCCCAGAATGTTGGACTGCAGTGGATTAACCTTTCTGGGTTGTAACCCCTCACCCAAACAAAGGACCTCAGCAGGCTTCTGTCAGTTTAGTGATTTTGCCCCTAAAATAGAGGACTTCAGTAGGTAAACAAGAACTGTAACAAAGTTCCCTCCAGCTGTAAGACTTTGGGGAGCTTGGCAAGAGTGTGGGTGAGTTCTTCCTCCATACAGAGAACATCAGGTGGCTGAGGAGTGTGTCAATAAGGCCTCTCCAACCTGGAGAAAATTGAAAGGGTTTATGAGACACCCAGTGACACATTATGGTCCCAGCTGAGACAAACACTATAGATGAGGAGATCTGGTGACCTGGAACAACCTGAAGACATGGTAACAGCAGGAACTCAGGGATGACTTACATCAATACTCCTAGGCTAGTCAGCCCAGGAAGAATATAGGACTCACCCAACAAGCCCTGATGGAAGAATTCAGGTGACTGGCCCTCCTGTTCATTGTGGCACTGAGTAATTGGACAAACATCAAGCACACAGTAGGACCCTAAGATACACACTGACAGTTGAGACTAGTGGGATTGAAAGGCCAAATATTAGCCTGAAAGGTAAAAATGACAAAATGAAAAAGCAAAATGCAATCTCAAACATCTAGTCCATCAGGAACAAGTAGAGGAAACATTGATATAGAGGACTTTAAAAGTCATACACCAGAAATCTCTGAAAAGATAGTGAGTGAAATAAAGAAACAAACCCATGAGGCTATAGAGGAAATCAAATTAGAAATAGTTTTTCACATAAATACAGAAGTGAAAACCTTAGTAAAGAAGTTGCTCAGCATAGCTCGAGAAGAAATAGATAAAAAAAAGTTCAGGAGCATGGGAAACTGATTGAAACCCTGAATGAATGATATAGAAAATAAGCAGAATGCATGAAACAAATTCAAAGAGATATCCAAAAAATAAAAAATTCTATTGAAAGCTGACAAAACCATTTAAATGAAGCTGAGGATGGAACTTCAGACCTTGAGGACAGGATCACAGCTAGCGATCATCAAAGGATAGAACTTTTAAAAATAGTAAAACAGAATGAAATGACAATTCAGCAGCTTCAAGATAATACCAAGAGAAAAAATATAAGACTAATAGACATCAGTGCAGACACAGGAGTCAAGATGAATGACATCACTAAACTATTTACAGAAGTAATAGCAGAAAATTTCCCAAACATGGGGAAGGAATTTGATATGCAGATAAGTGAGGCATATAGAATGCCAGTCACAGCCAACATAATTCTACACCCAGACATATAATAATTAAGATCCCAGATATACAGCATAAAAACAGAGTACTTAAAGCTGTTAGAGAAAGGACACAACTCACCTATCAAGGAAAGTCCATTAGAATCACAGCAGACTTTTCAGCACAAACCCTCAAGTTAAAATGAGCTTGGAGCGGGGTGGTTCAAGCTCTGAAGGAAAACAGCTTTCAACCCAGATTGATGTACTCTGTAAAACTGTCTTTGAAATTCAATGAAGAAATAAGACACTTCCATGACAAAGAACAACTGATGAAATTCTTGTCTACCAAACCAATCCTAGAAAGAGTAATGAAAGACATATTAGATAGAGATAAAAATTACTACATTTCCAGAACAACTGCAGAAAGAAACTACTGGACAGGGCAGTCAATTAAATAAGGGGAAAAAGCAGAAAACCAACATAAGGAAAATAGCATGATGAAGTTGGTCCAGTGCATATCAATTATATCCACCAATGTAATTGGCCTTAATTCACCTATTAAATGAAATTGATTGACTGAATGTATCAAGAAACAGGATCCCACAATATGCTGTATACAAGAAACATATATGACTCAAAAGGAAACTAATAGACTAAAAGTCAAAGGATGGAAAACAATATTCCATGTGACAGGAAAAAAGCAGGGGTAGATATTCTATTTGCAGACAATGTAAACTTCAAACTAAAAATGATCAAAAGAGATCAAGAAGGTCACTACATACTTGTCAATGGAAAAATTCAAGAACTAATAATTGTAAATATATATGCACCACATACAGGAGCACTCAACTCTATAAGACAAGTACTTTTGGACATGAAAAATCAAATACACAAGAACACAATTGTAATAGAGGATCTTAATACTCCATTGTCACAAAGAGATAGATCAACTAGACAAAAAGACAGCAAAGAAATAATAGAACTAAACCAAACCTGTGAGCAAATGGATTTAGTAGATGTTTACAGAGTATCCCACTCAATCACATCAGAATACACATTCTTCTCAGCAGTGCATGGGACATTCTCCAAAATAGACCATATATTAGCCCATGAAACATTCTTAAGTAAATGCAAAGGGGCTGAAATTATTCCATGCATATTATCAGACCATAGTGGACTTAATTGGAAGTTAATGGCAAAAGAAATTGTAAAACCTGCATAAGTACATGAAAATTAAATAACAACCTCCTGAACAATCAATGAGTTACAAGTGAAATTAAAGAAGAAATTAAGCAATACCTACAATTCAATGAAAATGCAGATACAACATACCAAAACCTGTGGGATGCAATGAAAGGGGTCCTAAGAGGGAAACATATAGCAATAAATTGTTGTATCAAGAAAATCAAGTCACCACAAATAAATAACCTAATGCTACATCTCAAGCTTCTAGAAAAAGAAGAGCAAGTCAAACCCAAAGTTCAAAGAAGAGAGGAAATTATAAAAATCAGAGCAGAAACTAATGCAATTGAGACTTAAAAAATACAAAGAATTAATGAATCAAAGAGCTGGTTTTTTGAGGGGATAAATAAAATTGATAAACCTCTATCCAACCTTATCAAGAAAAAGCTCAAATTCATGCAATAAGGAATGAAAAGAGAGAAAATACTACAGGTCCCATGGAAATTCAAAAGATCATGAATACCTACTTGAAAAATCTTTATTTACATAGGGTAGAAAACATAGAGGAAACAGAGGATTTCTAGAAGTGTATGAACTACCAAAGCTCAATCCAGAAGGCATAACAATTTTGAATAACCCAATATCAGATATTGAAATTGAAAACATAGTTAAAAACTTACCAATAAAAAAGAGTCCAGGTCCTGATAGATTGACAGCTGAATTCTACAAGAAATTTTGAGAAGATTTAACACCAATACTCCTCAAACTCTTAAATGAAATTGAAAGGGAAGAAATCCTCCATAACTCATTCCTGGAGACAAGTATTAATCTGATGCCAAAACCAGGGAAAGACCCAATGAAAAAGGATAACTATAGGCCAATCTCACTAATAAACACTGATGCAAAGATTCTCCATAGAATACTGGCAAATAGAAGATAACAAATCATCAAGAAGATTATACATCATGACTAAGTGGGATTTATCCTAGGAATGCAAGGATGGTTTAACATATGCAAATCAATTAATGCAATACACCACATCAACTGAGTCAAAAGCAAAAATCACATGATCATGTCAATAGACTCAGAAAAAGATTCTGATAAAGTTCAATACTTGTTCATGATAAAAAAATAAAACTGTACAGAAACTCAGAATAGATGGTAACTACCTCAATCTGATAAAGACCATATATGACAAACCAACAGCAAGCATTACACTAAATGGACAAAAACTGAAAGCTTTTATTCTAAAATGAGGAACAAGACAAGGATGTCCACTATCACCACTCCTATTCAATGTAGTTCTGGAAACACTAACCAGGGCAATCAGACAAGAGAGAGAAATAAAAAAATAAAGATAGGAAAGGAAGAAGTTAAATTATTACTATTTGCAGATGACGTGATACTCTACATAGAAGACCCCAAAAACTCCATTAAAAGACTACTAGAGGTAATAAACAAATGAAGCAGTGTAGTTAGATACAAACTCAACACTCAATAATTAATAAGGCTCCTGTACACAAACAAAAAACTCACTGAGAGAGAAATTATGGAAATATTGCCTTTCAAATAGCATCTAAAAAATGAGATAATTAGGAATTGACCTTATCAAGAATGTAAAAGACTTATATGCTGGAAATTATACTACTCTAAAAAAGAAGATTGAAGAAGATATTAGAAAATGGAAGGATATGCTTTGCCCTTGGTTAGGAAGAACCAACATTGTGAAAATGACCATACTCCCAAAACTGTTATACAGATTTAATGCAATCCCAATCAAAATACCTTTAACATATCTTAAAGATCCAGAGAAAACATTCCTAAAATTCATTTGGAAACAGAAGAATGTTGGGGTTCTGTAAGCAAGGGGAAAATAAAGGGTCACACATAAAGGGTCAGCAAAATGGCTGCCACTTGGCCAACCTAAGCAAGTAGCTTTTATTGAGATAAAGAACAAAGAAACTCAAATTGCATATGCTTAGATTATATAACTTGTTTGCTTCTTGTCCTTACAGGACCTCATATTTTTACCTTGGGGTGGGAGCAATGTTTCAAGGCCTGCACTTTTTCCTATGACATTGTCAACTGGATGTGTCTGGGACAAAATGGAGTCAGTTTGGCCTCTCTACAGAAGAAACCTAGAATAGCAAAGGCAATTCTGAGCAATAAAGGCAAAGTAGGAGGTATCTCAATTCCTGACTTGAAATTATACTACAAAGCTACAGTGATAAAATCAACATGGTACTGGCAAAGAAATAGATCAGAGGATCAGTGGAACAGATTAGAATATGCAAACACAACTACAAAGACACTCATTTATCTTATATTTGATAAAGGGACTAAACATGTTCAATGGAAAAAAGATAGCCTCTTTAACAAATGTTGTTGGAAAAATTGGTTTTCCACCTGCCAAAGACTGAAACTAGACCAATGTCTATCACCATGCACTAAACTAAAGTCAAATGGGTCAAAGATCTAAACATTAAAACAGAAACACTAAATCTACTGGAAGACAAGGTAGATAGAAATCTTGGAGACATATGGGTAGGCAAAGAATTCATGAACAAAATGCAAACTGCATGGGAAGTACTTCAAAGAATCACCAACTGGGATCTCATATTATTAAAAAGTTTTTGTACTTCAAAAGAAATCATCAACAAAGTGAAATAAAAATCCACAGAATGGGAAAGAATTTTAGCTGACAATCCCTCAGAAAAAGGACTTATATCTAGAGTATATAAAGAATTAAAAAACATCAATCCCTCCAAATTCAAAGACCCTCTCCAAAAATGGGCATCTGAGGTGAACACACATTTCTCAGATGAAGATATACAAATGGCAAAAAATACATGAAGAAATGTTCACCATCACTGGTCATTCAAGAAATGAAAATTAAAACAGCATTGAGATTTCATCTCACTCCAGAAAGAGTGGCTGCCATCAAAAAATTAACTGATAACAAATGTTGGCGAGGCTATGGAGAAAAAGGCACACTTGTTCTACCACTGGCAGGAGTGTAGACTGGTGCACCACTGTGGAAATCAGTGTGGAGATTCCTCAAAAAACTAGGATTGGAAGTTCCATTCAATCCAGCTATTCCCCTCCTGGGTATTTTCCCAGAAAAATTGAAAAGGTCATGTCTCAGTGATATATGTGCACTCATGTTAGTGCAGTGCAGTTTGTAATAGCCAAATGCTGGAAACAACCAAAATGACCATCAATTGTAGAATGAATGAAAAAGATGTACTTTTATACAATGGAATATTACTCAGCTATAAAAAGGATGATCTTGAGGCTTTTATAGGTAAATGGAGGCAACTAGAGACTCTCCTCATAAGTGAAATAAATCGGACTCACACTTGTAAATATATTGTCTCTCTAGTATAAAAATAATAATAAAAAACTGAAACAGTAATAAGATAAAAAATATATAACAGATATTGAGATAAGGAAAGGGAAAGAAAGTGTTCTAAAGGATATAACTGTATGTATGTTTAAGGGTGCAAGATAGATGACCATATACCAAGTATTTGTTAGTTCATCAAACAGAATGATTTGTACTGTCATTGTTTTATTGTTCACTTTTTATGCTTTGATTTTGTGACTTGAGCAACTACTTCTAAGATAACAATATGCAATTTATTAACTAGTGATTTCTTATTTTTTTTGAAATTCTGTATTATTTATACCCTTTTTTTCTGTTTTACTTTTTTCTCTAATTAAAAAAAATAAAGAGAAAAAACATCAAATGTTCCCACACTATTCCTATGGGTCCAACTTTCACATTTCATGTCCCATCACACATGGACTAAGGGGTTGCTCAGCACTACAGACTTCCTTTCTGCTTCTTTTTCCCTGATTCACAGATGAGGGCAGAGGATAAGGGCTCACACTGATTTCTTCTTGAGTTCCATGTGTACCTTCCTGTAACTGACCACAGGGGCTAGAGAAACTCTGAAACAGTAAAAGGGGTGAGAATCCAGCCAAATGAAAGAGAGAGTCTCTGATTCTCATTCCAAACTATGACCTCAAACATCATCTTAAAACCCAGGCTCAAAGTCTGCAACTACCCCTGACCATAGTGCCAACAGTGACTCTGGCTCTCATTCTTACTGTGGGTTTCACTCTAGAGTCTGGTGAAGAACCCACTGGAGCTGGTAATCTCAGGCAGTTTCCTTGGATGGAGGGATTAGGACTCAGAACAAGTCTTATGTACAACCTAGAGGCAGAAACTTGCAGCTCCTGCCAGAAGCAACTGAATAAAGTGGCCTTCAAAGCCCAAGCTCCAAGATGAGTTGGAGCATACCCTTCCTTACCATGGACCCTATGAAGGCAGCAAATGCCTGGGAACCAAGAGCAAGAGTTAGAAGACTCAGGACAACTCCACTTACAGTCACCATGTCCTGGCTTAGAAAAGTTTTAACCTTCCTAAATCCACAGTGACTAGTAAATGCTATCTCTTTGCTCATGTAAGTTGAGGATTTTGAAGAATTGTGGAGTTTGGTAATTTCTGACTCAAGTCTACACAAAAGCCCAGGTAGAGAGGGCCTCAGAGATAAGGCAAGTTATGGACAAGGTTAGTGTTATTGCAGATTTAGCTCAGGTACAGGGATGGGAGGCCCTGAGGTTAGGAATTTGGAACTGTGCTTCACCAATCAATGATTGTATTTTGCAGGCCCCTCTCATGTGCCCATACCATTGAGCCTTTATCCCAAATGAAGCATTTTAAGGAAATTACCAACACTGATAATGTCCAAGAAGATTCTGGGCACAGAGCAAGAAATTCTTGACTAAAGTTGGAGATAGAATGAAGTCCAATGGCTTGAGAATCCAGTTCTGTTTTAATTTCAGGAACACTAGGAAATGGCCTTCTGGGTACCTAAGTGGCTCTTTTTACTTCCACAGCCACATCAAGAGAATTAGAAGATATCTCCTCTTTCCTTTCAAGTTAAGTGGGCAGGAGTCTGGGAGGAAAAAGCTCACTGAGAGCAGGAGGGATTTAGCTGGGGCCGGGCAGGACTGCCTAAGTATGGCAGCACAAGAGTTTGGGGAAAGACACCCGAGAGTCTGGGTCTCCCAAAAGGTAGTGTAGAGAGGGCTACATTTGCTGAAGGACACCTAGAAGTTGACTGAACCTATGTCAGAGACGATTTTGAAGTTCTGGGGTGGGTGCCAGTGCCAGTCTCACCACAGTACTGGGTTTGCAAGGGTGAAATGTAAGAGGTGGCTAGAGGGGTACAGGGAGCCTTGAGTCCTGAGGTCTTGCCAGGCCCTGCCCCTGATCTCAGAGTGAGATTAGGCAAAATCCTAAAGACTCTCTGGGTTTCTCTTTTCCTGAAAGTGCTGGGTGGATGACTCAGCCCTGTCCCACAGCGTTGCAGAATATAGGAGGCTCAGAGAAACAAGGAACCAAAATATGAACTCTGCCAATGAAGCTGGAAGGTTCATTGAGAAGTGCTGTATAGTAAGTAGTCACCTTGTGCTGGGCTGGATAACAGAAAGCTCACCTGTTGCGTTCTTATTCCTACATGGTGATGCGGGGCTTGAGGTCTGGTCCTACTTCTAACCCACTGTGCTTTTTTCTGGCCCTCAAGCTCCTTCCTGCCTCCCACATAGTAGTAAAATGGAATTTTCTAAAGTTTAATGCTCCCCAGTAAAATAGGGCATGGAAATAGAAGGCCTTGAAGGCAAAGAAAACCTGGGATCTGAGGGACAGAGGCCAGGCTGGGCATTCTTGTCCTAGTAATTGGTGAAGACCACAGGGAAGTTACCAAAGCCTCTTGGTGACTAGCCTCACTTGGTACCAAGCCAGGCTGCATCTACCCTTGTCTCCCTTAGACCTTCTTGGACTGAGATCCAAAGATCTTTCAGGAGGAAGATGCTGGCCCAAGATGGAGAAAGAAAAATTAGAAGAGCCCTGTACTTCCCCACAATAAAGGTAGTCTTTAAGGTCACACCCTGCTTTTAGTACAGCTAATCTTAACCTTAGCCCAAGGTTTAGAATCACTTTAGTGCCCTAGGGACTTTGAATTAAAAGTTTCAAGACTTTGTAATCACTGAACTGCATTCATCAATCTTCTATTAACTGTCTAATTTTGATGGGACAAAGCCATTTGTTGGTTCATTCATTCATTCATTCACTCATTTGTTCTCTAATCATGTATTGGACACTGCTCTGCACTGGAAACTGGAGACATAAAGATCATTACTGCTGTTAAGGATCTGAGCCGATGGGTGAAACTCAAAACACCATCACCCCGGGGAGATAGGTAAGGGCTGGAAATGTTCACTCAAGGTGGGACAGGAGGAGGCAGTGCTATGTGGGGCCTGTAGGTGGCAGCGGAAGTCCTCAACACTCCGTGGGGGCTCCAGGACACCTGGGGGTAGGCACTGGGCCAGGGCTGTGATGAACCCATCGGGAAGAAAGAGATGCCAGCATTTCCCAAGTGCGGTTTGCCCCTGGGAAGGCATGTTGAGCCTAAGCTTCAGCCCCTCGGCTTCTGGACCAGGTGCTTTCTTGTTACCTTCCAGAGGCAGAACTAAAAGAGATGTAGAAAAACCATAGCACATTGAGTGCTGCCTGAGGTGTATACCAACCATTGTGCACACCACCCATGCAAACTTCACAGTAGCTCTGCCAACGGGCTCTTGTTATACCATCTTATAGAGGAGGAAATGAAGCCTGCAGGGTGAAGGTGACTCAGAAATGAGGGAGCAGGGATTCAAAGCATGTCCTGGCCCTTTGTCCTTACTTGAGATCCAATATGAAAGCTGCTTGTGATGGCCAAGGAGTCTCAGGATCAAGCTGGACTTGACTTCCCAACAGGCTTTTAGACATGTGGACAATTCTTCTTTCTTCTCAGTGGGGAGCCCTCCTGACTCGCACATTTTCACACACCCACGCCTTCTGTACAACTCCCCTGACACTTTGCACTTGAACACGATCACAGTTTTCATGCCTATTATGGCAATACTATAGCAGAAACAGTCTGTCATTTTCTACCACAGCTTACCAGTCACAAAATATTTTCAAGAGTATCTTATTTAATTTTCAGTCATCTTGTAAGGTGAATGATGTTATCACTCCCATTTCACAGATGGGGAAATGGAGGATGAAAGAAATTTGACTCCCAACTGGTTTATGTCCCACTATTTGTTACCTTTCCTTTAGACCTTTCCTTTGTTGCCAGTATCCTTTTGGAACATGTCTTCCTTTTCATTTCCTTCTCTGCCTAGTTCTTTGGGGCTGCAGTACCCCTCGGCCTCCCTCTTCCTTGGGTTTCTGCTCTATTTTTCCCTATGTGCTTCCAGCCATCCCTGCTCTGCTCTATGATGGTGAGGACAATCCTGTGGGGTAAGGTTGAATCCCATAACCAGCTGTGGGATTCTGAGCAGGTACTTTACCTCTCTGGGCCTCTTTCATTCCCCACCAGTTTCTCTGTGAAAATGAGCCTGGTGGTTATACCCACTGTAGGTCACTGACCACTACTCAGTAATGTGTTTGCGTGTGCTCTCCCCCATCCAGGTCTACCCAATGGCCCTGGATGATGCGCTGCGAGAGTAAGTGGCAGGACTCTGCTCCAAGAGCCTGCCTCTCTCTCCACTCCTTGGCAGATCCAAGGCAGGATGCCTGTGTTGCCCCCGTCTTTGTTTGAGGGCCTTGCAGCACGAAAGGGAGGTCTTGAAGAAAAAAGGTCAATCCGTGCTAAGGCTCAGCCTTTTACATGTTTCCTTCATGGGCCTCAGTGTTCTCATGAGCAAAATGGAAACACTGAGCCGCAGAGACAGGTTAAGATGCGTGAAAAGTTCTGGTCCTAATCAGCTGAGAAGCTCAGTGACTCTCACTGTTAAACCTGTCCTCTTACCTTCAAGACCTCTGGTTTCACCTACAGTGCACCAAATGACAACGTTCTCTGCGAGCCCTTCTCCAACTCTGTCTCTTTATCCCTCCCGTCTTAAGGAATTTCTTGTCTCCACAGGGCAGGGTCTGGCACTACTTGGATGTTAGGGCTCTCTCCTCCCTGCTTTGGGCCACCACAAACCTTTCCTATCACATTTGTGATACCCGACCCCGTAATCTTAACAACAGCTGGATCCTTAGGACATGCCCCGCATGATGCTTAAGGGTTTGTCTCAGTAAATCTTCAGAGTTGCCCTGTGAGAGAGGTTATTTTATCAGGTGGGTTTTAAAAGTGATAAACTGATACTTGGAGAGTCAGTAACTCACCCATTTCCAGAGCTACTTTGTTCTGCTAATGGCTCAAAATTTAAATCAAGGAATATAGTTGTGTAAGTTTATGCTTATCCACTACATCATGACTTTTTCCTGGTAGAGGTAACTGTACCTACATCCTTCTCAATAATGAGGCTGTAAATTTCTTGGGGGCAGCAGCATATCTTAATCATCTCTGGGTTCCCTAAGTACCTTGCATGGTGATCTGGACAGGAATCAAAGGACATGACTTCCATGTCTGACTAGTCCCACTGTTTACTGGATGACATTGGCAAGTCAGCAGGACTGCACCTCCTGCTTGGCTGGTTGTGAGGATTGGTTAACACTATATATATGAAAGCTGAGAGTGTTAGGAAGGTAGTCACCCTTGTGTTCGCTGTCCTGTGTCTCGGTAGTGGCAGAGGATGATGAGAAACTCACAATTCAGGGACAAGGTTAGGGCTAGGACAGACATAGAACCTAGGTTGCTAACACTTCCAGGGGTCAGACCCTATTCTACCTTGGGAAGCTCCACTCTGTAGGAACCGTGGCTTTGCTCCTGATTGCCTCCTCCCAGGTAATGTTTCAATTTTCTAGTGTAGAACATGTGTGAATCTTCCTGGCCTTCTACTGGTGGAAAAGTAGCACTTGGTCTTACCCTCTGGAGTTGGGAGCTAGGGACTGGAGACTGAGAGTGCCCATCCTCAGTTGACCTAGTAATGTGGTAGGAAGGAAAAGAGCCCTTGGGTCTAGGACACTTGTGCAGAAGAGGCTGGGCAGCTGGCCTTCAACTGCTCTTCTTTCTGCTTTGTCTTGATTCCCTTTTGAGTCTCATCTCTCAGACCCTTCCCTTTAAGGTACAGGGAATTGAACCCAAGGATGTTCTTCTATTGAGCTACATCTCCAGTACCTTTTATGTCTTTACTTTGAGATAGTTATCCAGGTTGGCTAAGTCTGTGCTGTCACCCAGGCTGGGCTTGGATCTGTGATCCACCTGCTTCAGTCTCTTGAGTATCTGGGATCACAGCCATGTGCCCCTACAATGACTCTCTTTCCCTTTTTTCTGTGGCTTTACAAGCAACCTTGGGCAGCTCCACAAACACGTCTTGTCCCCAAGTCCCTGGAGGGGCACAGTTTATGCAGCACATGCTGTCTCCTGGTGTCCTCCTGGTCACTTTTTAGGGCTCCCTTTACTCATCACCACCTCTTCCATTAGGCCAATCTTGATCCAATCTGGAACGGACTGTTTCTGCTCAGGGCTCCCACAGCCCAGCTACAAGGCTTTTCCTGGGAACACTGACCTCTGACTGTCCTTGTAGCAGAGTTGGTTATGGAGATGATAGCCTGCATTCTATCACAAACCTGCTGTGTGAAGTCAGAACCCTCTCATACACGTTCTCTGCCTTAGTTTCCAAACCTGTTCAATGAAGCTCATGGCTGGGTGGTTAGATCCTGAGCTGGCTCAGTTACTTTAGTTTCTAAGTTCTGTGACTGAGGATAGTAAAATCAATGACAGGAGCTACTCTTTGTTACTAAAATGTAGGCTAAGTAATGTGTTTTGACTTGAGAGATGGCAACAGCATCCCTAAGTGGCAGATGTTAGTGGGAATGTTCAGTATCTGTAGCTGGTAGTGGGGAAATTATTTGAGGATAGGAAAAAGTTTTGAAACCTGTCAAATTGAATGATTATTTATGACAAACTCTGCTAAATCCTCAGTGCAATTTCTGTCTTTCTTCACTCATTAGCAAATATTTATGGATTGTTTATCATTATGTCACCCACTTTGCTGAGTACTGAAATTACAACAGTGGCAAAAATAAATGCATTTTCTGTACTTGGGGAGCTTAAAGTTTTGGAAGAGAAGCAGGCTATTATCAGGATACATGGAAACACAATAAATAGCGCTGATGATTAACAGCAGTCAAGACCTGTAACTAGGTCTCTCTGCGATGCTTATCCTTATCCTTTCAGTGAACTGCTGAGCAGGGAAAGGTGTCCATGAGAATAGAATGTTCAAAGGCCCTGTGGAAAAGAGGAATATGTTGGAAATAAGGAAACTAAAGAAAACCAATGTGTCTAGAATAGAAAGGCAAGAAGGAGTGGTGCAAGAGAGGTGGCTAGAGGCAGTGGGAAAGATCTGATACCTACTGAGTCCCTACCACGAGCCAATCGGTGATGTCAAATGGAAGCTGCACATTAACACCCACATGGAAACTTATGTATTATTAGTAACTGACAATTAATGCTTCTGGTATGAGCAAAACTAGCCAGGAAGAAGGTAGACAGCAAGAAGAGCCGGGACTCAAAGTTTTTAAGCTTTTAATGGAAAACTCTGCAGAAGAAACCACACAGGTGATGAGAGAGGCAGAAATAAGCTGCAAGTGTACACAAACCTGTAGAGGAGAGTGGTGAAGAGGAGACGGGGTGATGGTGGGTGCTACTCTGAGGTCAGGTGAGTCTGGTGAAAATGCAGACCTCCCCCTGTTGGCAGAGACGTGAGCCACTCCAATGGGGCAGACAAAGAGTGTTCGGAGTGTGATGGCATGAACCCTTGTGTCTACCCAGTGTTAACACAGAGGTAGGACCTTCAGAATAGCGATTAGGCCATGGAGTAGAGGCTCATGAATATGATTAATGTCCTTGTGAAAGAGGCCCCAAGGGAGCTCTTTTGCCCTTTGTACTATTTAAGGATACAATAGATGGTGGCTCTTAGACCCTCTCCACACACTGTATCTGCCAGCACTTTGATGTTGGACTTTTCAGTCTCCAAAACTGTGAGGAATAAATTGTTGGTATTTATAAGCCACTCCATTTATGATACTTTTCTAAAGAGCTGGAAAAGTCTTAGGAAGTAAGGTGATGAAAATAATGCAGGGTGGGCAGCTATTTGAGAAGTTGGGCTATAAAGAAGAGGAAGAAGATGATAGCTGAGGGAGAATGAGGACCCGGTGAAGGAATTTTGCCTTTCTTTTCTCCTCTTCCTCCAGCAGACCCTCCCCTTCTCTCCCCTCCTCTCCACCTCTTCTTCTCCTCCTTTTCCTCTAACTTGCTCTGTCTTTACAAAGAAAGGAGGGAGCTGCTGTGTTTAAGGCATAGACATGGCTCTGGGAGAGGAGGGCTGGTCTTTATGGAAAGATTCTTGAGACAACAGGGACACTCAGGGTGGAGCAACTGGACAGCCCTCTGCAGGGACAGGAGACAGGAAGCAGGGTAGGTGCAGGCAGTCTGTTTACTATTGTACACTGAAGGACTTCCTGTCTGATGCCTGACTTCTCCAACATATATGAAGCATGGTTTCTACTGAGAGCTGGGAATGACAAAGAGTTTGATGGAATTTGAGGAAAAAGGAGACAATTTGAAATAATTATAAAAAATGGGAAGAAGCAGACCAGATAAATCAAGGAAATTTCTATGAGGAATGTGGGATGCATCCTATTAAATGGCAGGAGATCATGGCATACAGGCAGCCAGTTTACTTCTTTCTGTGACTCTTCATTTCCTTCCCCCAGTGCTTGGATGCTTAAATAGATACAGAGAAAGGTAGGACTGGCTTTACCTAGGGATGGAGCCTTGGTGGTTAAGAAAGTGGAACAAAAGTATTTAGGGTCTTAGCAAAAGAACAAATAATGTTATTAGCCATTAGACTGTGGCTAATAGGCCATATGAGAGAGAGAAGTTAAAATAAGATTGAGTGGATAAACACAAAGAAAGGACTGTGGATGGAAGTGAAAAGAGAGAACAGCAGTGAAAATAGCTGGACATAAAACTGTGAAGTAAGAAGTCTACCGAGTCAGGGTGAGACACTGGAGATGGTCTTCTGGAAGGAGCAGCAGTTATTTGTGGTGGCCTCCAGAGCAGAACATGACAGTGGATGGCTGCTGTGGAGTGAAGAGAAGTCACTGGAAGATGGTAACTTGGGGAAATGAAGTTCCAGAGAGCTGACCAGCTCAGTGTCTACAAAGACAGTGATGCCATTTGGAAGATTATAGGTTGTTAAGAGTGGAGGAAGTGAGTAGATCAGAAGCCAAAGTCTTTGACTAATGACATGTTAGGACCTGGAAGTTCAGTAAGCACAGCAGTGAGTGGATGGAGAGATTACATGTCAAAAAACGCAATATGCTCCATGGGGCATGGTCTTCCAAAGCTTAAGAGAGCCCTGGCAGAGTAGTGAATAGGCACCGACCTACCACAGGAGGAACCCAAGACCTAAGAAGGTTGACCTTCTGTCCCAATTCACAGCTGAGAAGTGAAAAAAAGGAGCTTGAATCTTCTAGGCACTGCGTCCTGTGTTACACATTGGTACAGCTGATGAAAGGCCCTCAGGTTCTCACTTTTTTCCTCAAAACTGATGAAATATTGAGGGTTTCTCTTACTTACCCTCCTGCTTATGTGTGCTCTTACAAGTGGGCAGGCCTGCTTCTTAGACTAGAAGACATGCTGCACTCCTTTGATCCTGAAGGTCCCTTCCTCCCCTCTTCTCCTATCTGTCTGACCCAGTTTGTGAGAAAGGAATGGAGAGGGTCACAGAGAGCTTTGTAAAACTATACTGGCTAAGAATAGAATGGTCCAGGCTGGGAGAAAGGCTTATTGTATAGAACAGATTCTAAGTTTCGGGATTCAGACAGTAGGGTACCCAGGCACAATCCACAATGGGAATGAAACACTTCTCTCAATATCAACCACACTCTCCCTCTCATGCTGTGAACAGTGTGGATAATTTAAGATCCAAAATGGCTGCTTCAACAGAAGAGAAAAGAGTGAGGGCAGGTTATCATGTTCCTATCACAAATAATCTCTGGCTGTAGCAACACAGCCTGATTTCATCCTGTGGAATCCTGGTTTCTGTCATGGGTGGGATGCTTGTGGATTAATAGTATGGTGGTGGGCTCATAGTCCCACCATAAAAGAGCATTTCTACTCTGGAGTAAGCAGTGTAGTATATCCCAAGTAGAGGTGAGTGTGTGTGTGTGTGTGTGTGTGTGTGTGTGTGTGTATGGAATTTCCCTACTGGCAAGCTCTAATCTTTCAATCCCAGCCCTCTAGTGACTAAGTTCCCATGAAAGTTCATTCAGCAGTCCCTAGCCCACAAAGACCAAGTGTCCTTGCTGTATTCCCATCAAGGCTGACCTTATAAAGGTAGATTCTGCCATCTCAGAGAGATATCCCGGTGCAGTGGAGGGACAGACTGTGAGCATGAGTGAGTGGGTTGGGGAGTTGTGTGCATTGGAAGATTTATGTTTCTGAAACTCAAGGTGAAAACGGAAGAATGTATGCTCATCTCCTTGGGTAGTTATGAGGGTGATATCAGGGGACACATACATTTTGGACCCATCTTGAGCTTCCATGGTGAAGGGTAGATGGCCCAGAAGACTGCTGGTTCTTGTGAATAATTATTGGAGCTTCAGTACTCCACCAGAAGTCCCACAGTGAAGGTGGATGTCATTCAAAATATCAGGGATAAGACTGCTTCTAGGGCAACTGGTATTAGTTTCTTGAACAAGCTGTTCAACTGGCAAGTTTTCTGGGAAAGGGAAAGGTATTTAAGTGCTTTGCCTCCCTTTGACTTGCATTAGTTGTACTAAAAGTGTGGGTCATGGCTCCTGACCTTCTGGAAAATGTTTCACAGTGGCACTAACATAAGCACAGGAGTTATAAAGAAGACTTTGGGAAACTGGAAATTGACATTACTAAAATATTTAAGTGGCATTCAGTGGCCTTCTCTTTCATTATTTTATAAACTGTCAGCTTTCTAGTGATTATTTTATAGTGATTTTAAAATTTGATTATTAGCCTAGCATGAATATGCAGGTGGAGGGACTGATCCTTTATCACATGTTGTTTGAGGATTACTAGCCTTGATAAAACCAAAGTCAACTACACACCCAGTAAGGAGAGAAAGGGAATGACTTCAACAGGCTGGTTGCAAAAGTTAGCCACAAACCCCATGTCAGTGAGTTGGCAGAATTTCCATTATTGCTTCAAGGCAGAAAGCCCAGTCTTCCTCCTGTTTCCTCTGCTTTCCCAATCCCAGCTTCCACACGTGCAAGACCCAGGTCCTAGGTCTGAAGTTCATTGCCAGAAGTCTCTGTCAGTCTCACACAGCTTTTCAGACATAATTTTCCCTAGAGCAGGCCAATGCACCCAGAGGAATTAGACAAATTCTTCTTTCCCACTGAACCAGCACCAAGCTATCGGTGGGGGTATCAGTTGGCTATTGAGGAAACCTGAGGGACAGACACATGGTGAGGCCTCCCTGCCACCCTTCTCTTCCCCTTATGCTCTCTTCCTTGCCAGGGCTCAGACAGGACACAATGAACTATTGTCTCCCTAGGCCAAGGGCCAAGAGGACCAGGGGTGCAAATCATTGGTCTAGCATAGAGAGCCACAGAGGCTGCATTTAAACTGGGGCGCTCGTGAGCTGAGAAGGATGGAACGCTTATTCTTTTTCTTAGTTTCTTAGCTGCTCAACCCTGGCTGTATCTCATGTAGAGGCAAAAGAACCATCTTAGCTTAGTGATTCTCCATGTCTTCAATTTAAACTGTTTAAGACTTGTCTAAATTTGTTTATATTAAACTAAAAGGGAAGCACGATATACCTTAGAAATAAAGAAAAATAAAGTATCTTCTGGCCTCACTCTGTTCTCACTTGACCCTACCTTCATCTTCTGTTGAGTCACTATGCCAGGTTCCCCCACAGGACTGTGACTTCTTTGGAAGAGGCAGGATATGTTCATTCATCTCTGTATCTGAGTGCTGGAATCTGTCTTGAATATAATAAGGCCTCAGTAAATGCTTGTTAGATATATGGGAGGTAATGAAAAACTTGTCTTAGCAATTAAGAAAGTAGAGTCAAATCCTTGTGTCTCTATCCACCAGTCACCCACCACTGGGCCTCAGAAAGCAGTAAATGTGAATCCCCAGTAAACTACACAAAGACTCAGTGAAGAATGGAAAATACCTAGGTCACCTTAACCACTTCACCTTCCCCACGCCTTGCAGATTTCTTCCTTTGATATGGAGGGTTAACAAGGCTGATTTGGAAGGCACTTAACATGCAAAGTTCAATAAATTAACTAGAATTTTTGGCAGTAAAATAGTGTGTGTGCCTGGTGTGTGTGTGTGTGTATGTGCGTGTGTGTGTGAGTGTGTGCATGTGTGTGCGTGGTGTGTGTGTGTGTGTGTGACAGGCTGAGAGGCTTGGCTCCTTGTGCTCTCTAGCACACTCTAGAAAGGCATGTGCCTATGGCCTGGAGCTCAGGGCTCTCCATGGGGAGGTGCTTCCTTACCTACCCTGCCCAGGGCTTTTAATCATGATCTGCATTTGAATTTCAACTGGAACAAACCCTTACCATGAGAGCCCTAAAGCCTTTCACCCATGTCTAAGCCCCTTTTATTTGTCTCGTCTAATCATCTCAGTTGCCTTTGTGCCCAGGATCTCATTCATGTCTGAAAGATGAGTTGTCTGGGCACTCACCACTCTTAAACTGGGAAGCGTGGAGGCCCTCCTTCCCTACATGCCTCACCTTCCAGCTTACACCTGAATCCAGGGATGAAAGGTGCCGCAGGGTGAGTGAGGGAAGAGGCTTTGTGAAGGGCAGAGTGCTAAAAGTGGTGGAGCGGTCTTCTAGATGAACACCAGTCACCCACCACCGAAAATCCTGTAGAGAGGGCATGTGCAGGGGATAGGTGTGATGTATGTGGTTACCCAGGGATGGTGTCTTACTGACAATCACTTTTTATCCAGACACTGCTTAGTGGCCCATTCTCTGGCAGTGCTGTTTGGTGTGACCTGAGACCAGTCATATAGAATCATACCAGAATCACCTAGGAAAATGCTAGAAAAGTAGATCCTCAACCATTCTAGATTGAGCTGGAGACCACTGCTCCAGACTGCCTCCTATTCTCAACCAGAGTCCTGACTGGCCAGGGACAAAGTTTCACACTGGACCGTGGACCTGAGACATTGTCAATGGCTACAGAGTTGGGCTTGTTGTCCTCATGCATCAGATAGCATGTTTGCCCAGGTCATAGATGCTGGGGACATAATTCTGGGACTTCTGCCTTAGCCTGTTAGGCTAGACACAGTGAGAAATTGAAACCCTCTTAATCGGAGGCTGATTATCCGAAAGACTCTGATTAACAAGGTACCAATTAGTTGTCTCCAGGATCTTTCTTGGTTCCATGAGTTGATATAAAATCGCTATCCCCGTGCTGTGCAATATGGTGATCACTAGCTTACATGAAGCTATTTAAACAGAGCATTTCTTCTGTCACATAAAAGTTCCACTGACCAGTATTCAAGAGAAAATAAATTCTATTCTTAAATGCACTCAGAAAATTGACACTGGGTCTCTTGTGTGCTGGGAAAGATGAGTCAAGTGTCAGCCCTCAATGACAAAGCTCACAGTTGGTGTCAGATACCTGGACAGGCAGATCATCTAATTAGTCAGTTGGTGGGTGAGAAGAAATTAAACTGGCTGGTAAACATCGTCTGTACCAGTGGTGACAGTGAACGTTTAATAAAAGATTTCCCCTTGCAGCTACTCAGTCATTTTGCAAACATTTGTGGGGTACCTGTGATGTCTCAGCATCATGTCTAGACACCAGGGATACAGCAAAGACAAGACAGATGAGGCTCTTACTGCTGTGGAACTTTGAGCCCTGTGTGGTCAAATAATCACATCACAACAAAGAGGCTAAGCATTTCCAGAATAGCTTCACATTTCTCTTCTAGAATCTATCCCAACTGACTGCCTCTAATTGTCAATAAAGAGATACACACATTTCTACAGATCCTAAATTTTGCTTTGCAGAGGGCTACGAATAATTGTACCCCCACATGTCCTGGCCTTCTCTGTGGGGCTTTCAAGCACAACCAGCAAACAGAGCCATCTGGACATACTTAGCACACTGGAGGTGAGACAGGGGCCTAAAGGAAGCTCAGGAGGCCCCTGCAGGAGGGCCGGGAGCAGCAGGAGTAAACACAGCGAGTGGCTGGTGAAATGGTTTGCCTGGAGAGGTTGGTGCTGGGAGGTTCAAAGCTTTGAAGAGAGTCTGCAGGGCAATCATAACAAATGACTTTGATTTAATTACGTACTACAGATTTTCTAACTGGCTTTGGAAGAAGACAGCACTTCTAAGATCCAAGTCTGGCAAGAACTTGCCATAGGTGATTTTTCAGGTTATTTTATAGAATGACATCTTTGTGAGACTCAGAAAATAAACAAGGTCTTTGAAATGAAGAGTGGATGTGGTGTGTGTGTGTGTGTGTGTATGTGTGGGAGAGAGAGAGAACACGATTTAATTTTCTAATTTCAAAATAGCAGTGCTTGTGCCTTAGTAAAATGTATGTCTCAAATTATAACTAAAAATCGTTTTGAATGCCACTGATCTGTTCGTAGAAAACTATACAGAGGTATGTTGTGAAGTGTTTCATGAAAACCACAGGGGTTTCTTGGGAGGGGGAGGTTAATTCATACTTTAGGCAACTGTTTAAAGGACAGAGCACTAAGAAATGCAACTGTTTATTGACAATGTGCCTATCATTCCCAAAAGCTTTAGCATAAAGTACTCCTAAGGGGGATTTCTTGTAGACTTCTTATGTTCATGGCACTAATCTGGCTACAGGGAAGGTGACAAGACAGAAAGAAAAATTAGCCTGGTCTCTAGACCCTGCCAACTTCCAGGACAGGCAGCACAAGACGAGGCTCCTTGAATGCAAAGAATTACCTGCATGGATGGGTCTGGGAAGAACGTGAAAGGAAGGACCTTGGAGCAGGACCTGGCATGTACCATTCTCACTAGCTCACCACAGCACCAAAAGACGTTCTCCAACTCCACTAGCTTGTTCTGGCCTGTAGGCTCCACCCTGCCCACTAGAAATTGCCCCTAACTTACTGCCAATAAGAGTCATGAGAATCTTTATTGAATTTCATATATTTTATAACTTAATTGAGCTGGGGCAAGTGGAGAATTACAACAAAACCATTAAATTACATTTGTTTCTATAAGATTTTTTTTTTGAGGGATGAAATCTTCATCAATACAGTGTGTGTCACAGACCTGACACTGGGAAAAAAGTATACACTGATTACCTGTGCTGAAGGGTCAGACAGATTTGGGTTTATAGCCTAACTCTACCCAAGTGAGATCTAGGCAAATTACTGAACCTCTGTACCTTAGTTTACTCACCTAGAAAATAGTAGTCTCAACTCTTTTACTATGAAATCAGCTTGTGGTAAGGTTTCAATGAGCTATTTTGGTGAATTTCTTCATGTATTGTTGAGCATAAACTAAGTGCTCAATTGATGTTGGCAAAAAAATGACCCACTGAAATTTTACCATATATTAACTGGCCTTGTACACCAATTGTGGTTAAGTAAAGTGTTAGAGAGGGACTAGTTGGGTTCAAAGGCTTTTTGCAGAGTGAAGTAGAAGCTTAGACAGTCATCCTGCATGGATTTCCATGCAGTGGACACAGACACATGGCTTTCTTCTGTTGCCCCACTCTGTTTACGGTTATGCTGTTTCCAGGTTGGTCTCTACTTCCTGACTACAAGGCAATTTCTGAACTGAGGCTTTTTCTTTTAAGTTCAGCACCAAGCCTGAAGCATGAAGTTGGTGCTTGATAATATTTTGTGAATGGGTGAGTAAATGTATGTATGTATGGATGAATGGATTTATTGATGGAGTTCAATCTGGACAGAAGTATAACCAGACAATGTTATTTGTAAAAAGGGAAAGATTTATACGATCTGAAGAGAAACCAGAGTATAGACAGACAATATTATTTGGATACTGTTTCAGTTCACTTAGATAGATAGGAGGCAAACTAAGAATATCTATTCACTATTAGAAGCTACTGCCCTAGAAAAGCTATTATTATTTCCTTAAGTGGGTTAAGCTGTAAAACCCAGAGAATTATTCAATTGTGTGTTGCTACATTCTATCCAGTGTATTGTCCCCTCCCATCAAGAGTCTTTATTTGGATGACTGAGAAATTGTGAGAACAATTCATCCTACCTGCCTCTTCTCACTGTTAGACCTGGAATAGGAAGTACAGTAGGATCTTTGAGAAAGATTAGTTCAGGCAGAGTGTTGACTCAGGGAGCAGGAGGAAGATGTTTCAGGGTCCAAGAAAGTCATTCATTGATGATTCTCTAGAGGAAGAAATGCCTTTGTGTTCAAGTGTTTATGTCAGCCATGTCAGCACTTTCTGCCTCCCTACTTCAGTGTGAACTCATCGCTGACTGATCACTCACTGATTCATCCTGTGGGGAAACTGGTTAATGCCTCCATTCACTGAATGAATATGTGGGGATTACTATGAAGGACAGAAGTAAAGAAGTATCATGTTAGGAGACATTTAGCATGTGCTACTTTAAACCTAAGTTCTAGTTATGCAACTTGATGTATATATTATGAAAGAAAATTAAGTTAAAAAGAATCAAAGGGTCAAATGAGACCCAGAGGATGGGCATCATTGCTACAGACAGGCAGTGCATCAATGGGGTTAAGGTGCTTTGGAAATATGTAGCTTCACATTCCAGCGTTACCATTTGCTAACTGCATGACTCTAGGTTTTGACTTCTTATTGGATCTTTTTGTGAGGGCTAAACAAGAAAAACATGTTTAAATTCTTAGCTCAGAGCCTGACATGGAGATGGTCAGCACAACACCACAGGCCTGTGTACCTGCAGGGATTTCAGAAACCATACATATTCAGGTGTGGCAATCAGCACTACTGCATTGTAAACATGAAAATTACTTTGGCCTACACTGAGCAAGTGAGAACTTTATTGGGAAGGCACAGAGTGTTCAGAAAATGAAAGGAAAATAAAAGAATTAGACCTTTGAATGGCCAAGACAGGTTGCTCTAAAGAGGATGGGGACCACTGCAAAGGGATCAGCTCCAAGTAAATGTTCTCTTTCATTCTTGGAGAACCTGGATGATATGTACTGAATTTTTGTATCCCCCTAAAAATGCTTTGGAGGCAAGGCATTTGGAAAGTGATCAGGTGATGTGGGTGGCGTTTTATACATACCTTGCTCTCTTCTTTCAATGATACAAGTCAGTATTCTGCATCCTGGTAGAAAGTGCTCAACAGGGCCCAATGAAGCCGGTCTCTGTTCTCAGAATCCCAGCCTCCAAAACTGTGAGGAATAATTTCATTGTTTGTAAGTCACCACTATGTAATACTTTGTTATAGCATCTCTGACTGAGACAGTGGCCTTGCTTGGTCTCACTCCTACACCTTAGGAGAGTGAAGGATGCCTTCACTAACACCCTGTCTACATAGTGTGGGGCCTTGGGTATCATTTCCCTGAGGAAATTGAAGTGATTTCACAAGACTGACTATATAAGTGTTGAGCAAATTAAAATCAGCTGTTTCTCCCAGCACGCTACAAATGGCCTTCTATATGTGACTCATGAGCAAACATAATTTTTAAAGCATCACAAATAATTCAGATATACACCAAAAGTTAAGATTACTGAAAAGTACTTAAAAAGTGGTATTAATAACTATTAATGGAGAGAAGAGATAGTTACATGTTGGGTAACACTATGTCTTCAGAAAGTTGAAGTCCATTGTGATAACTACACAGAGCTATACCAGGTGTGACTTGGACTTCTTTCCAAAGGAAGGAGATAGATGATATTCACATAAGGGCATGTGCAAGGTTCTGAGGGAGGCTGGACCACTCCTCTCAGTGAGTATTTTGGTGTTCATGACACCTTTTGTACCAAGGGCAGTTCAAGGTCTCCAGCAAGAGACTGGTCTGAGAAGAGAGGGTGCAATCCAGGAGAGGTGGCTCCTCTGCAAAGGGCCAGCCCTCTGTTTGTGGCTCTTCAGATTGCAAAGAGAAGACATAAAAATTGCTCCAGAGAATGTTCCAGTCCCTGGTCTCAGGGTCAGTCTTTTCTCCAGGGGGATTGGGCATCTGCCAGGTAAGCCGTGGGAGCAACCTGCACTTTCTGAACTTCTTTGTGGAGTTGGGGAGGGAGGAGGGAACAGCAGGCCTGGCCACCTGCCAAACGATAGGGAATCATGGGATGTGCCTGACCAGCTCTGGGAAGGTGCCCAGCCTTGCCGGATATGGACTTTAGGGCCTTTCAAGGGCTAAACATTACTTTAGATATTTTGCTCCAAACCCATTAATCCCTATGACAAGCTCCAAAATTGCAAAAAATAAATTTGCCCTCTGCCAAATCACAAGTATCATAGTCTGACATTAACAAACTGAGTTTGGATTTTCTGTGTATAATTGGCACCCAAATATAGCTAAAGGGAAAGGGGGAGGGAGACAGAAAAAGAGAATTTTTTGGCTTTCTCTCTGGTTTAAAAAACAGACCATGACATCTCTTACTTCCATTAGCCAAAAACTGTCAGCGTAGAGCAGGCTCACTTCTCTCTTCACAGTCATTCTGTCCCTCCACAGTTTCTTCCCTGCTGCTCTAACCCACAGTGAGCTCTACTATCTTAAAGTCTCACTGACCCTTCTGTCCATATCAAGTGAGACCCTAGACAGGATTAGAACAAGGAGAAGGGTGTCTCTGGGCACTTTTGGTCTTTTTCTGTGCCTACCCACTCTTTATTTACCGCCAGTCTCCTTCCAACTCAAAACCGAACAACCTATGTGAACATTTATCTCCGAGCAACTAGCATTTTGTCTTAAATGCATAGGTGCTCAAATTAAGATTCAAAGCATAGGTTACTATTTCCAAGGATATTTGCCTTCTTCTTTTAACTGTTTCAACTGATAAGGTATATGAGCTAGAATTTAGCTTACCAAAGCCAAAACAGTATCAGCTTAGCAAAGGAATATTTATTTCTTCCTCAGAAAAGGCTCAACTCAAGGAACCTGGGCTAATAGAGGGGTTCATAATACCCAGGGCTGAGCACCTGTCTGTTTCACTACTCAACCACCCTCAAAATGTTGCTGCCTTGGCTCCCCTGCCCATTCTGCATTTAGAGGAAAGGGAGATGGGAACAAGAGGGCTCACTGCTACTTTTTAGTAATCCAAACCAGAAATTGTCTTTCTCACATTCTGTCTCTAAAACCTTGTCAAGATTCCAGATAGTGAAATGTTGGTTGGCCAGGTGTTCCCAGGTAATACCCTGTTAGCACAGAGGACGAGAAAGGCAGATGGGGACAACATGGGGTCTCTGTCACAGGACAACTTCCTGCTGTTTCTCAACTTACACTTTTTGAGCTACTATTTTCCCTCACTAGGGCCAGTTTTATATCCTTATAAAGAATTTACACCAACCTCTTGGGGCAAGCCCTATGAATGCTTTCACCCTGAACTCAACTGGCCCATAGACCCAGGGGATCCTATTGGCGACTTATTACTCTCCTTTCCCACACCCAGATTGGCCACTAAGCCCTTTTGCTTCTACTTCAGAAATGTCTTACACATCTGGCGTCTTGTGTTCCATTGAACCACCCTTGTCAAAGTTCAGGTTTTCCACATTGCATCTTATTTCTTCATTTATGCAGTAAGTCATTAGAAGCATCTACTCTAGTGAGTAATAATATAAATCCTGAATATTAAAAAAATAAAAAGATCTTGGCCTTTCAGCATCTCAGTGTGACAGGGGAGACAAAAATAAAACAAAATATGATACTCATCAAGATAGAGAGTACTGTGCATACAGATGACACATACTGTCTGTGCTCTGGGCCACCAACCTACCTAATTTTAAAACTCTCTCTTCATTGCTCAAGTTGTATTCCTTATCCAAAAAGCCTGATTTCATTACCATTTACTGTGCAAAATAAACTCCAATTGCTACCTCTCTCCTTTATAATTAATATAAAGGAAGTAGGGGATAGTCAAAATTCTAAGAAATGGTATAGATGTACAGCAACAGATCAACAGTGGGGGCAGTACCATGGATCAATTGAACCAGTCCTGCAGGTAATGTTACTCCTCCTTTGGCATCAGCCCATTTCCCACTCTAATCACCATATGCTCTGACTGCTCTGAGCTGCTTTCTTTTCTGCTAACGTGCCATGTTCTTCTTTGACCTTGCATTTTGCCCATGTTGCTCTATATAAGGAGAATGTTCTAACTCCCTCAGTGCCAGATTTGTCTTATTAGCTGCTCATCTTTCTGCAAGCAGATATTTCTTGCACAACTTCTACATTTCAGGCACTATTCTAATAACTTCACATCATATAATAGCTCTTTAATTCTCAAAACTCTATGCTGAGAGCACTATAAGTATTTCCATTTCAAAGATGGAGAATCAAGGCTCAAGGAGATTATTTAGATTGCCCCTGGTCACTCAACTCAGCAGTCAGTCTCTCTGTGAAACAACTCCAGACAGGCTTAGGCAGAGTTAGCTGTTTTTGTTCTGTGTTTCCATAACACTTTATACATTCTTCTATTATTTTTCACATTATTTTATCATCTATTTCTATATTTTTTCTCTGTAGTAGGTAATAAAAATCATCTTCATATCTCTGGGGACTAGAATAGTGTTTGTCAGTGTTAAATACACAGTAAAAGTTGTTAAATGTTGAAGAAAAAACTAAGGGTAAATATCTCCCTACTTTTGTGGCCCTCCATTATACCTTTATATTGATAACTTCAGTACTTTCCTACAAGTGTCATTTTCTTTTTCACTATTTCTGCAGCCAAGTCAATCTTATCCAAAAGGAGACTGGCAACCACTAACATAGAATGTATTCAGGAACTCCAAGTAGAAATGATTTCTTAAAAATAATTTTTTTTTACCAACTTTTACTGAAAACCTTACTAGGCTCTCTAGAACTACTTGGTTTCAGGTCTTAACTGTTACTGGAATTCAAGTCTGCCTCAAATATCTATCACCATGAGCTGTTAGATGCATGCACTCATGATGATTGTCAAAGAGATTTTGCTAGAGTACTGTGTCATTGCACTGGAAAGCACCACATACTCACTTCAGGAGAGTGGAGGGACAAGCAGGAGGACCAGGGTGCAGAGGAGGGAAATAGCTGAAGCCAGATGGCAAGAGAAAGATTTTTTTCTTCTTCTTTTGTATTTTCCAGGTCTGAGCCCAGCATTGCCTTTATTAAGATCTTTCGAGAAAAAAAGAAAAAAGACCCAGTCACTATCAACTTCCATATGACCTAGATAGAATCTCAGCACAGTTTTCTTCCTAACCTTTACAATCTCTCTTCTCTGGTTGGAAACTATTTAAAATGGGTAGCCAATAAGAACACCCTGATTTTTCCATACTCAGATTGGCAAGAGATTATCCAGAGTCCCTGTGAATGTATCAAAGGCCCTCTGAGGTAATCCTTGGTGTCCAGCTTAAGGTCTCCAGTCCCTGAGAATGCCTGACACATGATGGGCATCCTCTGAACTCCTTCTGATAAAAGCTGTCCCCAAGGTTAATGAACAAAAAATGAGAAATGACATACGATCGATTTTAAGATGTTGTATCCTTGTGTTCCACCACACACACACACACACACACACTCCACCAAGTAAAATTGAAATCATTATGAAACTATAACTCTGTAGCCTCATATTTAACAATATAAACCAAAGATTATTCTTTTCATAATCTTCATAGTGATAATTTTAAATAACTAAATAGTCTATCTGGAAGATACATATTAGATATTCTTTTATGATTAAATATTTAGACTGAAGCATTTTTATAATTATAAATATGCAAATTTTTACTTTATATTATGAAAAATCTAAAACATAAAAATAAAGTACAATAGTGAACTTCCCACACTTATCATGTAGATTTTTAATCTTTTACACTTATTTTCCTAAGCTTTTTTTAAAATTTTATTTAAAGAGAAAAAAAAAGCAAAACAGAAAAAGGGGTAGAAACAATACCGAATCTCAGAAAAAAAAGCAGTAAGAAATCACTAGTTGATAAATCACATGCTGTCTTCTTAGACCTAGTTGTTAAAGTTACAAAACTAAAGCATACAAAGTGTACATTCAAACAATGAGACTGCAAAGAAGTTCAATGATCCAGTAACAACTTAGCAACATGGTTATAAATCCTACACACTCAAACATACATGCAGCCATATCCTCTAGAGCACTTTCTTTTATTCTTTTTACTTTTTAAGTCCATTATCTGCTTAGTTATATCTGGTTTCAGGTTGCTCAGTGCCTTACTGACTTGTTTTGTTGTTGTTATATACTTTTTAAAAAAAATTTTATTTAAAGGGGGGGGAGCAAAACAGAAAAAAAGGGTAGAAACAATACAGAATTTCAAAAAAAATAAACAGTAAGAAATCACTATTTGATACATTACATATTGTCTTCTTGGATATAGTTGTTCAAGTTACAAAATAAAAGCATACAAAGTGGACATTCAAACAGTGAGGCTGCAAACAGTTCTGTTCACCAATCCAACAAAAACTTAGTAACATGGTTATCAATCCTACACACTTAAGTATACATACAGTTATCTCTTTTGGAGCACTTTCTTTTCCTCCTCTTGCTTTTATTTTTTTAAAAAAATTTTTATTTAAAGAAAAAATTTTGAAACAGAAAGAGGGTAGAAAAAATACAAAATCTCAAAAACAAAACAAAACAAACAAAAAAAATAGTAACCAGTAAAAAATCACTAGTTGATAATTACATACTTTCCTCTTAGATGCAGTTGTTCAAGTTACAAAAGTAAAGTCCACAAAGTGGACATCCAAACAGTGTTACTGCAGTCAGTTTTGCTCATCCATCCAACTAAAACTTTAGCAACATGGTTATTAATATCATACACTCAAACATACATGCAGTTATATCCTTTAGAATACTCTCTTTTCCTTTTTTTTTCTTTACAATAACTATAAGCCATTCTTGTAAACTACTTAGAAGTTCTACATATGTATAAGTCTCTACACATATACCTAGCCTTTCTGTATTAAAGGGAGAAACAAATCAGAACAAGTCAGCAATACAAATTCCTAGAGAAACATGAAATGAAAAGAACATACCAAAACACAACACTAGGTAATCTATGGTAGTTACTATGATGTCTCTTGTTATTTTCAATAAAATTGTCTATATCACCAAATATAATATAAACATAGCATTGCTTTACACTATTAATAAAATCTAAACATTGGAGACAATATAGGACTTCAAAGGCAGTTAATAATCAAACCAGAGTGTGTATCCTATTGAATCCTGTCATCTTCAGACTAGTTGCCCCTACTCTCAGACTCGACACTCTCAAGCATACCAGATTCAAATAAAATCAGTCAAGATAAAACAGTGATATAACCAATCTTCTCTGTCTTATTGCTGTCATGCTATTTTTCTGTTGTTATTTGTTTACTTTTCTCCTTCATTCCACTGTCTGCCCCTTTCTTTGAGGCCTTTCTGCCATTATTCCTGGAACCCTGGTGATTTTTTTCTCTCTCTCTAGAATGTCCTTCAGTATTCTTTGCAGGGTTGGATTGGTGGTCACAAACTCCCCCAGTTCCTCTTTGTCTTGGAAATATCTTGTCTCTCCATTAATTTTGAGAGACAGTTTTGCAGGGTACATCATTCTGGGTTGGAGGTTATTTTCTTTCAGGACTTGGAAGACTTCACTCCAAGCTCTTCTTGATTTGATGGTTTGTATTGAGAAGTTTGCTGTGATTTTGATGAGTTTTCCTTTATAGGTAATCTGTTTCTTTTCTCTGACTACTTTTAATATTCTGTTCTTGTGATGGATTTCTGGGATCCTGATGATTATATGTCTGGGTGTAGATCTGTTTGGGTTGTAGCTGGCTGGAGTTCTATAGGCCTCATTTATCTGAACTTCACTTCCATTACCTATGTTTGGGAAGTTTGCCTTAATTATTTCTGTGAATAGACTTTTTATTTCACTTGTATTTGTTACTGCATCTTCATTCACATATTTTATTCTTAGGTTATAAATCCTCTTGTCATCTTCTAGCCTTTGTATTGTTGCTTTCTGGTTCCTTGTTATTTTTAAGAGATCCTTCCTTTCATGATCATACTTTGCAAATCTATCTTCAAGTTTTGAAAGTTTGTCTTTAGTTTCTGTTAAAAGGTTTTGCCAGGTTTCAATGGAGCTTTTAATTGCCTGATATTCTCTTTGGATCTATTTCATATATTCTAGATTTTGTTTATATTCTTCATCAAAGGCTTCT